>APFE031073227.1:465-12611 GCA_000404065.3 Pinus taeda | reverse complement strand
AAATCAAAGCACTCCAGGTTTCTTAGTATGCCTAGCATAGTAGTTTTCTTTGTTTACATGTATTTCCATGATTTGGCATACATTTATGTTGCACTAGTTGTGAGTTGTTAATGGTTTCGGATGTGGATTAGGATTAAATAGCTCTTTAAGGAAATGTAATGGTATGCTGGATTGCATTTGAAATATTTGTTTGGTGAGGCTTAGTTTGATGTTGAATTTGTGTATCTTTGGATCTCAAAATCTGGAACTATCTTATGTTAGGTTTGTATTATAAACAATGACTGAAAAACTTCATTCACCTCTTTTTTATGCATGTCATGACGTGGGTGTCGTTTGGTATTGTGTTGTGATCCATGACTTTTATAATGTGCTAACCAGGGGTTGCTTTAGCATGGTAAATGTGTGGCTGATACAGACAATGCTTGCTATTTTGTTTTGACTATTGTACTTGTCCTCTGGAAGGAACTTGCAAAAGAAGAATGGAGATCAAGATGGGAAGAACAACTCTACAATTTAAAGAAGAGAGCTAATGTTAGAGATGCGGGTCAAGCATCATCTTGGGGTGCCAAGATGCGCTAGCAGAACTATTCGACTTCCAATTGATCAATTTGCTAGCTTTTCTAGATGCACTTATAATATAACAGACAAAGTGAAGAGAGGCTCTGTAACCAGGAGAAGCCGCATCAGCTTTAGACCTTTTCTACTGTGGTCTGCCCTATTTATACTTACCCTGTTGCACTGTATGCTCGTAGATATGCAAGTTAATAACTGAGAATACTTTGAAATTGGTTTCAAAGTATGAGTTTAGTGAATGTCATGTTCTAAAGCTTATTGTGTCCATTCTATTTAGAGATATCTGAGGCTAAGGATGTGTTGACCCTTTAGCCTTTAGGTGAAGGCTTATCATCCAAAGATCATATTGTATCTACACTTTCTTTATATCATAAATATGCGGTTTCACTAAGATCAATAATTTTCATAATGGAGCAATGCCAATGGCTTTGGGACTTTATAACCTGAATTTTAGTAATTACCTTTGCTGATTTGATATGTCGGGTCTTAGGCCATCCAAACCAACTTACAATTTTAGTTATAACTTTACAATTTTCCTTGGAATGTAAATGAATGGAATGTCAACTAAAGCAGGAGGCTTACGGGACTGTACTAAATTTTTCTTGGTTGCTTCCTTAAAGACTATATGTTATATAATAATCAAAAATTGACAGAATGAGTTCAACCAAACTAGGAGGCTTGTAGTATTACATTGAACTTTTAGGCTTGCATCATTTTAGACAATATATGTCATATAAGCATCACAAATTGATAGAATGAACTACTGGTAATGGAGTTGAATTAGATATGTAGGTTACATTTACTCTGATATAATAAACTTCTTGTGTACTGGTGTTTAGATATGATTTGATGTGTTACTAGTGTAAGAGTGGTTATTGTCATTGTAAGTAAGGTGATTATACCAGCAAATTTTTTATTAACTTGGAAGCAAGTGTGGCCTCCCCTTGTATGGGAATAATACAATGAAATGTTGCTGACTATCACCATTGAGAACAACCCACGGCTATATCATCAATTATTCTTCATACATACACATTTTTCTTGTAATTTTGCCCAGCCCACCATAGAATTTATGTGCATGTTGAAGGTGGTTGCTTATTTCAAATTAGGGAACTTGGCTTAAAATTATGAGTTCCAAACTTAAATCCTATTTCAATGAGCTGGCTACACATCTAATTTGTTGAACTTCAACCTTGGGAACTAAACGGATGCTGACTCTTTTTGTTGTGTCGTTTGTTTCTTCTTTATAAATGATGATGTGCCCAACCACATACTAGCACTTACAGTAATATATTCATCCAAATTTGTCATACGTTTGCATATTTTGTGCATTGTATGGGCTACGATAGCTTTATAATTTTTGTACTCTTTAGACATTCTTGCAAGGGGAATGTGATGGCATTTTTATTTTTTTACTCTTGACACTCTTGGTAGTGCCAAATGGTACTTTGAAATATTGTTGTTATAAAATAATAGCTACATTGCACAAGCATCTAGAATATAGGAACATTGGGAAGGTGGATATGATTGTTTATAACATCAAATTTTCTTCACATTGCACAAGTATCTAGAATATAGGAACATTGGGAATGTGGACATGAGGGTTTAGAACAGTAAAGTTCCTTCCAAATTTACAAGAAACATAAGGTTGGGAGTGGCAATACTATAAATTAAATAATTATGAAAAAATATTCTAAATCACAATACATCTTATTGTGAGTGGTGCATTGATATATCATATTTCAATTTATAAAATGTTTGAAGGTATGACTTGCCAATGTTCAAATTACATTCATACCATGTTTGAAGGTATTACTCACCAATGTTCAGTTTACATTCATATCCATTTGAAAGTATTACTTACCAATGTTCAGATTACATTCATACGCTGTTTGAAGGTATTACTTACCAATGTTCAGATACATTCATGATAGATGAATGTAATCCACGTATATTTGGTTAAATTCAAAACTGACTGAAATATAATGCCAATATTGGAATGTTATGCTTCTTATAATTGTGTATACTCTACTATTTATTTCAATCAAAATGTGGTCTATTTCTGAACTATTTTGTCTCCTACGAATGCTTCAGATTTTAGTATTTAAATTTTATTTCAATCAAATGCCTCCTATCTATTGGAAATGCAATATGGTATATACTATAGTATATCAAACTTTACTATGTTAGTATACTGAACTATTCAACAAGTTACAATGTTGTATCATTTCTTTCACCTCTTCCATTACAATATAATAGTATTTTCTAATAACACCTTAAATAGGTAGCATATGGACAAATTACATCTCAGAAGAGGTACAAAAACATGTTCACATAAACAAAAACAACTACATGGATAATGGATAACCTCTACATGACATTACTATTATTTACCAAATAGCCATATTCGAATACACATAACTAATCATTTCAAGTATAACTCATTATCATCCACCTTAGCTTTCAACAATGTCCATTCACATGTTGCTATTTCTCCACACACTAATATTATTTACAAAATACCCATATTCAAAATACACATAACTATTACATTCAATTCTAACTCATTATCATCCACCGTTTTTTCAACAATGTCCATTCACATGTCACTATTTTTTCACAAACTATTATTATTTACAAAACATCCATTTTCAGAATACACATAACTAACTATTGCAATTGTAACTCATTATCATCCACCCTTGCTTTCAACAATGTCCATTCACATGTCCCTATTCTTCCCCACTCTATGCTATTCTTCCCCACTCTATACATGTCCTTGTTCTTCCCCACTCTGCTATTCTTCACCACTCTATGCCTTACGGCGTTTTCTTTGCAACATAAGGTGCAAATGCTAGTATATTTGCTATATCCATGCCCACCCCTTCGTTTGGTATTGGCTCTTAGATTTCGATTTGGCAGAGATGTTCTGCAGCTACAACCGCCCGAATCGTAGCCGAAACTCCAGCCGCTCATTCAAATAACTGAAAATGTTTTGCTAATATAATAAAATATTACTTAAAAAAAGTTTAATAAAAATAGTTTTTTGATTTAGATTCTCCATATGTTATAGAATTTGAAGCATTTATATTCCATTGCCGTATGTTTTTGTTAATTATTGCATTAAGTGAAATATATCAGCAATACTTTTAAGTGTTTTACCTTTTTTAGTTTTTTCAACGGTGAAGATTCTACTGTGATGATTTTTTTGGTTATTTAAAATATATGTGGGAATACATAAGTAAATTTAATGTTAAAAATATTTACTATAATATAATTTCAAATAAATTGTTTTTTTTGTAAGTTTGGTTGGATTTTTTTCATTTTTTTCAACAAAAATTGGGAAGTTACATCCATATTTAGATGGTTATGTGGAATGTTTATTAGGAAATCATCCAAAAATAAAAGAGTTTGAAAGAGTCTGTCATAGCTATATATGTCAAATTATACTTAATTCTACTAGTATTTAGATAACTATGACGTAATATCAAAGTCTGTTGAGCCTTCATCTATACAAAGCAAAAAAAAAAAACCGCACTATGCAAATCATGCTATTAATCATCAGAAGAGTCCACAAGTGTTGGGCTTTTCACACTAGAGCCCGGTAATTCCGTCTGAGTGAGATATGGAATATCCTTCTCTATGCGGTTGAGGTGAGCATTCCCTTGTTGAACATGGAATAGTATGAATTGAAATTCCTTATGAATGTTCTAGAGTCTAGGATCAGTCTTGGATGAATTAGCTAAAGGAGTCACCAAGGCTCTAGCCACAATATTCTTCATCAACCAATAAAGATAGACAATGTGTTTGTATTGAGAGGACCGACCTCTCGAGTGTTCAGGATCCGACACTTGGTCTTGTCATTCCTCCACATCCAAGTCCATGCAAGCTAATTGTTGGTTTAGATTTGTTTCCCAACTAGAGATTAACTAGTGGATCTGAGGTTGCATGCCAGTCTGATATGGCTATACAAAATCCCAAATAAGGCTAGAAGTAGATTTACGACCTCGACCCCGAGCTCGACGTGGCTGGGGTTGGCTACCTCCCCACCATTGGCTAGCACCTCTGTTCCTCCACCGACCTCCCTTTATTGAGGTGCCTCTGCGAGAATAAGGACGCACTATGCTACAATTCTGCCTACCCTGAATGTGATATGATACCCTAAAATGGAAAGCCAAGACCTCTAGCTCAAGGCATTTGACTAGCTTAAGATCCTTGTGTGCACACTGAGAATTTAAACTTATATGTATGCGATAGAATAGTTCCATATAACAGTGAGCGTTAAGGCAATAAACTAAACTTTTTCCAACGATTATGAGATGGGTGTTCCAAGATATGCCAAACACATCAACCAAGGGCTCCCTGAGCCTTCTTGAGACAAAACACTGAATCCATTCAGGCATATCCTTTCACAGGAGACCCATTCTCTTAAAGACCAATAGATACATCGAAAAAACAAGATATTAGACAAAATCATCCATGGAGGACATGCAAACTGAATTCCAGCGCTCAGAGCCCAAATACATGACCATCTGAGAAAGTAAAATTCCACAACAAACAAAGACAATTCTACTATATTCAAATAACCCATAAAAAAACAACTCTTTCCTCCCAAATTTCACGGAAGATTGCCCTTCTAACGACAAACATTTTCTCAAAGACTTTTCTCCAACGAAATATCAGATAGAATTGAATCACAAGGATAAGGGCATAAGAGAAATACACTGAGTCAACATACCCATTGTCGTCATCCACAGGGAAAAGGGTGAGACCATTTTCACTAGGATGGCAGACCTCGTGAAGAACCTTTGCATACAGCTCGAAGCTTTCTAGCAAGCTCCTAGCCATTCCAATAACAATACCTCCCAATCGATATGAGCTCATAGAATAAAACCCCAACAAGGATAAGTCTCGTCGTCCTCTCCAGTCACCATTAATATCCTGCATGTGCCTTGCCACCTTGAGGTTGAAGGAAAGTGTGCGAGAGCCGTAAAATGACCACCCATCGTCCTTTCTTATTAAGGCTCTATCCATGGCACAGGTCGCAGCAGTGTCCAACTGTCTACACACACATGGATTGGAGAATTTCAAATAAATTATAAAATATATCAAAATTAAATAATTAAATTATTTTATTAAAAAATAATATTTTTAATTTAATAAATTTAAAAATTAATATATTTAAAATTGAAGTAAATAAAAATGTCATTTTTTATGAGTTAGATTTGTGAAATTGTAGCTAAATTTGTCTAGATTGAATTTAGTGAAAAACAATGAACAAAACTTTAAGAAAACAAGAAAGAAAATTGATAGAGAAAAGAATTAATGAATTATATTCATGCACAAAAAAGAATTGAGAAAGTACAATCCAATGAAATATGTTCTACATGGTTGAACTAATATCTGGCCATGCAATCAATCAATTAATTATCTCATGCAAGTGGAGATAATCCTAGTTAAATGTAAGTATGTAAACAATTCTAAATGTGGGCTAGATTAAAAAAAAAAGGGTTAAAAGTGTTAGGGGACGAGAAAAAACATTTAAATGTTCGCTCAATTAATAATAAAAAGTTAAAGTAATAAAAATAACAAAATTCAATTTGTTATATTTTGATTTTGTTATTAACTCGTAAATAGGCTTTGTTACAATACCATGGGCTTATACCATGGCTTATCAATACCACGTGCCAAGAAACCATAACTTATTTTACAACTAAAATATTTTATAACAATATGACAAGATTCTTGAACATGGATATGCAACCCTACATCACCGTGGATATTATTAACTTGTAAAAGTTAGGCTTTGTTACAATACCACATGCCCAAAAAATATAACTTATTTCTTAACCATAGATATTCATCCTCACTTTACCATGGATATTATTAACTTGTAAATAAACTTTGTTATAATACCATGACTTATTAATACCACATTCCCAAAAAAACGTAACTTATTTCACAATCAAAATATTTTATAACAATATGACAAGATTCTTAATCATGATATTCATCTCCACTTTGTCATTGATATTATGAACTTGTGAATAGGATTTATTACAATAGAATGGGATAATAACATGGTTTAACAATACCACATACCAAAAATCATAACGTATTGCACAATCAAAATATTTTATAATAATATGACAATATTCTTAACCATAGATAGTCATCTCCACTTTACCATGGATATTATTAACTTGTAAATAGGATTTGTTACAATACCATAGGCCAATACCATGCTTATTCTATACCACATTCCCAAAAGCCATAACTTATTTCACAATAAAAATATTTTATTTTAATTGTATTTTATAATACTTTTCTAATTGAAGCTAAAAGGAAAAAGGTTATAATTAGTTTTGAGATATATCTAAACCCTCTATTCTCACAACTACTAAAAATATTCCCATAAAAATGAAATTATGGTTCTAATAAAATCAAAAGTGAGGAAATTTTTATATTTAAATATGAGAAATTTATATAATACAAATAGTCTTAGTAAGAACCAACATAGATCCATCTAAACTAAGGATCCAAGTGATGACAAGAAGAAAAGTGAAGGGAAGAGAGGGGGAGGGGTAGAGACAGAGGGAGATAGTGACAAAGATGGAGGGAGGAGAGATAGAGAGAAAGAGTTAGAGAGAGAGAGAGTGATAGGGGCAGACAAAGAGAGGGAAGTGTGAGAGAGAGGATGGAGGAGAGAGGGGAGGTCTCAGGGCCTTGAATTAACACTACATTCAATGAGTGCCCATGACCGCCCACACACATGAGGAAAGTCGAAAAAACGAACGGACAAGTCAGGTGATGAGCGTGTTTAACCGAATACACGTAGAAGGAAATTTGAGAGGGCATGCACCTGCACAAAGGCGAGGCACCCAACCACACAAAACTGAAGGCAAGTCATAGCATGTGTGTTTAACCAAATGAGCGCATCTGGTGAACAAGCGAAGGGATGTGAAACATAGGAGAGTGTTCAACTTATAACGACCGAGTTGGTTGACCCGCACCCAGGGGTGTCCCTGCACCAAGGTGGGGTTCTTGGGTGCCACGTAGAGACAAGGAATGAATGACGATAGGTTAGCGTGAATGTTACAACAAGGCACACCCACCCACAAGGGCGCCCACCTGCATGATGGCAGGTCGACCTAGGGGTGCGCTCGCCCGCGGAAGGGTCGTTCACAACATAACTGCTAGGTCATACAATGTGTGCAAGTGACATGGAAAGTTGGCTTGAAACCCAAAGGACGTCTTGATTAGTTTATTAGGAGCAGATGAACGATTATATATTGAAGTTGGGAAAGTCAACCAAAAGGCATAAACCAATTCAACCAAGGAAAATCCCAAAAGTTCAGAGTTGCAGGGAAAAGGAAGAAGGGTGAACGGGAAAGTTTAGGAGGAAGTGCATGTAGACCAGGACCCGGGGGTAGAACAATGCAACTTGCGTGCATCAGGCAGCGACCTGGGCCTTGCGGTCACCCAAGACAAGCAAACTAGACATATTTATGAATGGGGTGATTTATGAAATTCTTCTAGGCAGAACTTGGGGTTCCTCCACAGTGTGGGTAGAGGCTACACGAGTTCGACACGTAGTGTGGGGAGAAGCTGCATGGTTTGGACAAAACTTTTTGGATGAGTTGTTAGTGCAACCAAGAAAATGCCACACCATTGTAAATTTGTAAAATACGCTTGTGTTTTATTTGTGAAGTATTTTGACAATTGGGAAAAACTTGGTTTGGGGATTTCCCCCTCCCTTCATAAACTTATGTGTACACTGTTTATTGTTGTTTGTTGATATCACACAATTTATGAAGTGAATGATAAAAGAAGATAATTGAAGTTAAGTAATTCCGCTGCATAAGTAATTGAAGAAAAACTTGAAAAATAAACTAAGTGTTGGTAGTAGGCATAGCCTGAAATATTTAGTAGCGGTGAAATGAAATAGTTAGTCGATGCCACACCGTGCCAATGGTGGATTTGAATCACCACTAGTGTGGGGTCTTGACAGATGGTACTAGAGCTTGGTTCATATAGGACCGAGTTGATTTGAAGTCAAGTTTGGCAGCAACAGAGGCACATTGGAGTTAAGGCTGAGCTAAATGACAAGTTTTTCGTAGTGCAACATAGGTGATAGTTTGGAAAGTGACATAGACCTTGGTCAACGGTTGAGCTGAACAAAAAAACTATGGCAATTTGGAAACAGTGCCATGAAAGACTCTTGCAATCCTTGTATAGGTTGGAACACATGAAAGAAGAGAAACCAAGGATTTGGGTTGAACTTGAAGTTTTGGAAAATGAAGTTCACGAGAGAGCTCCTTCGACTTGGTTGGGAAGTGGAGCAAGACGAATATGTCGATTGCGATAAAGAGGAAGCTATGATATATGAAGAATAATTTGTTGCATGTGTGCCAATGGAAGAGGAGGAACTTGGTGCGAAATTATTTTCCCAGGTCGAACCAAATTCGTGCA
The DNA here is from genome assembly GCA_000404065.3 of Pinus taeda. Taxonomy (NCBI): domain Eukaryota; kingdom Viridiplantae; phylum Streptophyta; class Pinopsida; order Pinales; family Pinaceae; genus Pinus; species Pinus taeda. The sequence continues at coordinate 3,566 of APFE031073227.1, read as the reverse complement.
TGTTGCAGCCATTGAAGGAAGGTGTTGGGTACCCGGGCCATAATACTAGTGATTACCCCATTACTATTGTAGTTGTACCCCTTATTAATATTGTTGTGCTCCTATTGCCCCCATATTGTTATTACTGTGCCCCATAGAATCCCTCTATTGTTATTTTTGTGGATATATATTATTATTGTTAGGTTGGCTCGGTTATATTGTGATTCCTTAGAATCCTATATATAGAAAGGACGTTTGTCATTTGAATCATCAAAGAATTGTTCATTTATGTAATGTAAAGGAGGTTGGCCCCTCGAAGAGGTTGAATTTTAAGGTGTTGATCTATCTTTTCTATCTTTTTCTTGAGCTGGTTTCATAACATATGGTATTAGAGCTTTGGATTCTAGGGTTTCGCTGATCCAAACAGGTCATCATGGAATTTTCGCTATAATTTTTTTTCTGCGACGTTCAGAAGTTGAAAACAAAACCCATTTGATAAGACATTGCGCTAAATCTTGGGTCTGAATTTCAGAGATTTTTGTGCTATATTTGCGAAGATATGATCTAAGGAAGTTGGTCTTTTTGCAGAGTCCTGAATTACATTCCAAATAGGTGACCTGGGGAAAATCGTCATAACTTTTGCTCTGAGCATTGGATTGAAATTTTGTAAGAAGGTGCAGAAAGGGGACAGATTGTAGTTTCTTCTATATATTTTTCAGAGCTGAAGATCAAAACAGTGACTCGTGGCACGTCGTACAAGTTCGCTCTACTGAACTAGTCTATAATCAGGTCACTGTGGGAGATTTCGCATAACTCTTCCTTGGAGAATCCAATTTGGATTATACTGGTGGCATTGGAAAGAGGACAGAGAGGGCTACCATAGATCACAATTTTAGAACTGGAAGATTTGAATGTAAAGAGATACATCAGAGGCAATATCGAGCTCCTACAAAGTAAAAAAAAGGTGTGTATATTCTTTTAAATTTTTGCTTAAGATTGGTTTGAAATTTATTTTGAAGGAATTCAAAGGACATAGTAGATCATTATTATTGGTAACTGATGCCTCAAGGAAAGAAAATGAAAACACCTAGTAAGGAACCTGAAAGCTCTAGCATGACTCATGAAGAATAGGAAGAAATGCAACATGATATATCAAAATTACAAGACAAAGTGCAACAATTGTCCCTTGCACAAAAAGGAACAGACTCTACGATGGATGGTTTAAAGAAAAGTGTAGAAGCTAAGATGGACTGTTTAAAGAAAGGCGTAGAAGCTAAGATGATTGACGTGGAAGCTAAGATGGATGATTTGAAGATAGATTTGAACACAAGAATGGAAGATTTGAAGACAGATTTGAAGACAGATTTAACAAAGTTTCTACAAGAAATGCTTAATAATGGTGAAAGGGTAGTAAAGGAAACTCATGATGAGAACAAAAGAAATGTTAATCATGATTTCATAGACTCTAATGTTGGATGGAAGACCCACCATATTCCAAAAATTGATATGAGGAAGTTTGATGGCAAGGATCCCACAACATGGATATTACAGATGGAGCAATTTTTCGATCTCAATAATGTACAAAACACACGAAAGGTACGTATGGCAACTTTATATTTGGAACCAAATCAGTTTGTATGGTATCAATGGCTTTGCTCTCATAAACAATTTATCACTTGGGCAATTTTTACGGAAGAATTGATAGCACATTATGAGGATACAAAAAGCAACACTTTTTTTAGCCAATTGATAAGTCTCAAACAAAAGGGTTCAATAATGGAGCACATTGAGGAGTTCCAAAAATTGAACATAAGGGTAAAAGATATTCCAGAGGAGCATAGGATTGATGTGTTCATAGGGTCTTTAAAGGATAATATCCAACATGATGTTCGCCTTTGGGAACCTGATTCATTAGAGAAGGCATTCAGGTTAGCAAGAAAAATGGAAAGCAAAATTATGCAACCAAGAAGGATACCACTCACAACTATAAAGATGGAAGTGTTGTGTCTAGCCTTCCACAACCTATAAGGTTGACACCACAACAATTGGAAGAAAGATAGAGCAAAAGGGATTTGTTACAGTTGTCATAGCAAATACACTAAAGGTCATAAGTGTGCTGAGAAGAAATTATTCTACATAGATTGCAAAGAGGAAGAAGAAAAGTAGCAAGAAAGGTCAAAAGAAAAGGATATACTCCAGGAACAAAGCCTAGATAAAGAAGAAATGAATCCGACCATATCTTGTAATGCATTGGCTGGAATTACCACTCCTCAAACCATCAAGATCGAAGGACAAATCAAGAAGAAAAAGGTAATAGTGCTGATCGATTCAGGAAGTAACCACAACTTTATTCATTGTAAGGTAGCAAAAGAATTGAATTGCTTCCTATATCCAGAACCAGAGTGTCAAGTGATGGTTGCAAATGGAGGAATAATAAATTGCTCTGGAAAGTGCCATAATATCAAGCTATCCATGGGAAAATATGTATTGACTAGTCCAATGCTTTCCATTCCAATGGGAGGTGCTGATGTTGTACTAAGAATCCAATGTCTACAATCCTTGGGTACAATCTCTTTTAAATTTCAAGAAATTTTCATAAAATTTTCTACGGAAGGAAAGGAAGTTGAATTAAGGGGTATTGCAGGGAAATATAATCAGCTCTAATGGTATGACAAAGCTCTAATGGTATGACAAAGCTTCTAAAAAAGGAACAAAGAGGTGTAATTGCACAATTATGTTCGCTAGATGCTTCCACATCAGAATCATCTATTTCTCCAGATCTCCAAAAAGTCTTGGACAATTATTCCAAGGTATTTAAGACTCCCAAAGGTCTCCCACCTATTTGTGATCATGATCATGCTATTCATCTGATTCCAGGAATTGTTCCTCCAAACATCAGGATGTACAGATATCCCTATGCCCAAAAGAGTGAAATTGAACGTATGGTTGCAGAAATGCTAGAGGCTGGTATAATTCAACCGAGTCAAAGTTCTTTCTCTGCTCCAGTAGTATTGGTGCATAAGAAGGATGGATCATGGCGCATGTGTCCGGATTATAGGGAGTTCAACAAGCTCACTATTAAAGATAAGTTTCCCATTCCTGTCATTGATGAATTACTGGAT
>APFE031073223.1:31807-46193 GCA_000404065.3 Pinus taeda | reverse complement strand
TAGAAAACAACCATGCAACAACCTTATTCAGTGCAATATATCCAAGGTCAACCTTTTCAACAATATCATGGATTTCCTAGAACTGGAAAACCTAGTATGGGTTATCCTAATTATTAAAAATATCCATATCAATGTGGGATGCAAATGTGAGTAGTCCAACCCATGTTGTCCTATCATGGATAACCCTTAGTAGCAGTTAACCTTCACCCATAAGGTTACTAAGCTACCTAGGGGCCTGGCTATAGTTCCTTTTCTTGTGTCAAGCTCATTAAAAAATGAAACAAGGTCCTTGGAGAAGTGTTCCTTTTCTTGTGTCAAGCTTGTTAAAAAATGAAACAAGGCCCCTCAACAAATTTCCTTTTCTTGTGTCAAGCTCATTAAAAAATGAAATAAGTTCCCTTGAGCATAGTTATTTTCATTTATCAAGCTCATTAAAAAATGAAACAAATCCCCTTCCAATTTGAGTCTTTGATTATATCTCATCAATTCACTTGATCTCATAAATAAACCTTCATTCCATCCACCTATTAGTAGCCTGTAGTCTACTTAGGTGAATGAAATGAAACTTGGGGGGAATGAACCCAAAATATTGTTATTATGAATGGGGGCATGAAAACTTATTCCAAGTATAGTTCTTCTCCGTTTCAAGCTTATGTAAAAATGAAACCATCTTCAAGAAATCTCAAGCACAATTTCTTTATGTTTCAAGCTCGTGTAAAAATGAAACCAATTTCAAGCATAGTTTCCCATGTTTCAAGCTTGTGTAAAAATGAAAACACTCACATTTTATCCCTCGTGATTTCCATTTTTATTAGTCTGTTTATGCCAGATGATCTTTGGTTTTCTCATTCCATCATCACCATCTATTTGGTCGATCATACACTTTCATTTGGTTTACCCTTGCTTGAGCAATCACTGCGATGAGTAGTCTTGTTAGCCTTCCTCTTGACCTCTACATGTTTTGAGCAGTTCCAACATGACTGGAACCAGTTGCTACCCTTCATACCATTCATTCCTTCAGGAAGAGACATCTTTCAACTCTTTTTAGAATCCCAAACCATGAAAACATTGTCGAGAACTTGTCTTTTCAAACTTGTTAAAGTAAATGAAAAGACATCTACCCAATATAAGTTTAACCCTTTTCTCAACTGTCATAGTCTATTTATGAAAAAGGAATACTTTAGTCAAACATGGCTAAAATTTTCTCCAGGGTATCATTTTATTCCTTTTTGGAATCAAGATACTAAATTTACGAAAAGGAACCTTTGTATTTTTCTTTTCACTTCTTTTTCAAACTCTCTAAACATGAAAAAAAGTCGAGTTACACCCTCCTAGACTCGTAAAATCATCAAAAAGTGTTTAATCATCAAACATGATAGGATTGAACCACTCCTTCTCAAGGTTCATTAAAAATACTCATAAGTATTCATCTGAAGGATGAACTTGTAGATGAAGCATATGTTATCCTCCTTAAGCTTGTATAAAATAAAGCGGTACTGACCAAAAATGGTTGGGGAAATTTGGAAAATAGGGTACTTAACCTATTAATGGTAGTGAGTCACTCTTGAACATGACACTATTTCACTTCATCTTATGACTGTTGGGTTGGGAAATCTTCTTGCCTCTTTGGTTTATCACACCATAAAAAAAGCATCCATAATCAGTTTTTGGTAAATGTTGCCAACTCCATAAATTTTTGCTGATATGTTCAAGAGAAGTCCTTCAGTTGATATCTACTATGATACTCTTAAGCCTTAACTCATGTCTGCCACTCCTAAACCAGCTCTACATCAACATCATTTTGTATCAAATCTTGATAGCTATTTCGTGTTGTTGATGGGGGATACATCAAGACCTTCTTATGATGGGTCACTTAGCTTGGATACATCAATGGAAATTTTCCTCGTACTCGGTGATGGGTCCTCATCATTAGCTTTCAACAAAAAGATTTTGTGTGGTGTTCGACCTCTGCTCAATCAGTCACACCACATGGATTGTGCAATGATACCTTGAGAGCCATTATCATCATCAATGGTTTCTCTAGCATCTAATAATGGCGTACATCATTAGCCAGTAATTAGATGGTGTCTACCATGTTTGACTTCAGCTCATTTAGTTGCATGGTTAGACTTGTACTATCGAATGATAAGGCATAAGACCCTGGATCTAGTTCCATCCATCTGGGCTATGATTTAAGGATTGATACAATTTTACAAAATATGACAACTATGATCATTCAAACAATCATCCAAGCACGGGTCCATATTCTAACATCAGTGGATGAGATATTTTTATCATTGTACATGTAATATTGGCTTATATGTTGAGCATGGGTATGCCTCCCTAAAAAATGATATCATGATGATAATATGTATTGTAACATATGATAATCTAGACCTAATTTTTTCTTGATCCAGACTTATCACAAGGTAAAAAAATTAAGTCCTCAGCTATTGCTTATGGCTTTGTACTTTAGGGGGAAATCTATTACAAGTCATTTTGTCACATTAGCCAAAAAGGCTTGAAAATGGGATCAATTAATATCCTTGAATACTTTGTCATAATCCTTTAGAAAATCCCTAAGCATCATCTCTCCAAAAGTATGAGTCTTTGGGTCTACCAAATAAAAAACCATGATTTTAGGAACAACACACTCTACATGCTTGTACAACAGCGTTGGGTTCAAGTTGCATACCTAAGCACCAATGTTGATCATTGCATGTTACTCCATTCTGTAGGTGCACTGATTCTAGAATTTCAGGAAAATTAAGAAATATTTTCAAATCTTCTCCTTCCATAAGCTTTTAATGTGGGTTTAACCATTTACCATGGATATAAAAATTGAATTCCTATCTGATCCTACTCTAGTGATCTTATCTGTATCCCTTGAGCTTATCCTCCCTCATAAGTGGATCTCAAGGCTAGGTCGGTAAATCCTAAACTACCATGTTTACACTATAAATTTACTACCTCCCATGGAGTCTAGGTTGGGTTTTGGAGATTACTAGTTCCCTCATGCTGCTAGTTTGAGCTTAAGGAATCATCATCCATTCATGAATTACGTTTGAGTGTGAAGGTTTTCTTTGTGGCAAGTAAGGACAAGACAATTTGGGAGACATCTAAAAAGTGAGCTTTAGTATATATGGTTGTAACTCTCTCCTTTGTTTATTAATACAAAAAGCACTATGCTTTCCTATACTTGTGTCATGTTGACGCTTATGTATTTCAATGCCATGTTGACTCATTGAATAGAGATATTGGATTATGCTATGTGGATGTTGTAGTTCCTTTATTTATTTTAGTAATTGTTGTAGGTTTCATTTATAGCACATGGAGTAGGATTGGAGCTTACAAGCAAAGAGAAGAGGAGGACTTACTAAAAATTCCAGGTAGGTATATTTTCCATGTTCTAATATCTCGAAGGAAAATGTAGATCTTTTTTATCTTTGTTGTTTTAGATCAGACCACTAGATCTAGGGAGTTCATTTTTGTCTGTAGAAATGAATTTTCCATATAAAATATTCTCTACCTCATATTGAGATAACAACCTTTACAAGATTCAACCAGTCCTTTCCATATTCTACACCACATTCCTTAAACAAGGAAGGCATTAACCACGAAGGACAAACATTCGTGAGGAAAAAGCATAATAACTGAAATCATCATATAGAAGTATCAAACCTCCACTGAGGCTATTTTCCATATATCAATAAGACCATGGGACTCTCACATCCCAATCAATATATACATATTCATATATTCACCTTAGCTTAGAAACAAGTCATCTTATTTAGGCTACAACAACTCAGGAATTTCCCCAAATCCCTCATATCACAGGAAAATTCACATGCACACTTATTCCAAGGGTGTAATAATACACTACTTAACCAATAGTGATGGCATGATACAAGTAACCATTCTCATGTCCATGCTAGCAGTTATAAAAAATAAAGAGAAAATGACAAATATCCAAGGTCACAACCACCGACTATCTAGACCTCCAAGATGCAAGCTAGTAAGCTCATGCATTGCCAAGGCATTTATCAAAATAACATGTTGACCATCATTGCAATTAATACAAAACCCAAATCAAGTGCTATGAGTAGGATTCCATAATACTCACATTTTGTTATTATACTTAGAGTTGAGCTCCACTCACTTCCAAAGGTCTAAGCATTAAACCTTCTACTCTGACTTTCATCTGTGATAGAGACTAGTAGGTCCAAACATTGAACCTAAAAGCTATAATATCACCTGTTAACCTAACTTCCATAGTGCAGTTAGAGAAGTGTGGTAAAATATTTTTTTTCTCTTCCTAGTTCTGCAAAACATAGTTTGGATGTCCCTATCATATCTGTCTCGGTAATACTTTTCCAATGATATAAATTTTGTCCAACTTGGACTCCATGATTGCAATTTATGTCCCTTTAAAGTTTTATTATTTTAATTGTCTCCTCTATTTCCCTACCATGTGGCACCCACATGATCCCCACGTGGTAGGTAACATCACCTTATTCCCTATTCTAACCCCCCATGAAGGGTATGTCATATACATTTATATATCCACCATACAACAACCTACGTGCAATAACGTAAAATTTTCATGTATTTTGATTATAAATTAAAAATGGTTTGAGTTAAGGGACATGGTTTCCGTAGCTGAGGAGTTTACTTTCTTAGGATATTAAGGTTTCCTTACAGTAGGAAACTTGAACTATTCTATGCTAGTCACTGAAGGATGGTTGGTGTGCTTTAAATGGACTGGTTCTCTGAATTATTGGAGATGAAGAAGAAGGATGAGAAGCCATGTTACTTTGGAAAAAATTACAAGGAAGAAAGGACATTTTTTTTTTTTTTTAATGAAGAATTTGTTGTGCTAATAGAAAGTAAATTGGAATTTAACCACATAGAAAAAAAATGGGTGGACGATAAAGAAACACTAACAGATTCCATTGCGTGAGCGGGGGCACTAGGAATGCTGAAATGTGGCAACAAGAATATTCCAATTTGATTTGTCCTTGAATTAAATTGTGAAATTAAAATTGAATTTAGTCTTAACAGCTACTTGGAAATAATTAATTAAGATAGAGGATGAATGACCTGTCATAAAACTCTATAACAGGTCATTCCTCCTCTATCTTAAACTATCTTCACCTGTATGGATTCCCAATTTAACAATAATTAATTAAGCTATTTTGACTTAATTAGTTGGAGAAATTAAAGTTAAAAGTCTTTTTAAACTCATGCAAGAGTTATCCCTTAAATTAAGGAGATAAGATTGAGTTATATTTGAGTTGTAGGTAGTTAACTCAGGCTACTAAGTTAAGTTTAGTTAAATTAGTTCCAAACTGTTTGAGGAACTAATAGAGAGTTAACAGTCAGTTGATGCATGCATGCACTCAACTAGTGTACTCCAGTTAACTGAAGATTCTCTCATCAGAAACTCATGCATGTCTATTCTAAGAAAGACCCATTTGAGATTAAAGTTAAGGACAGTGTACTATCACTTGCATGTGTTTTCTTATAAATAAAACTCATGCATGCAGTCAAGGCATCATTCCTTGAGGAATGCACAGTTCTAACAGTGTGTGAGATCAGGTGATCATCCACTAGGTAGAAGAGGTTATCCACTTGGTTGAAGGAGAATCATCCTAGAGGAACAACACATGGAAATAGGAGCTTGGAGGGTAGAGAGGAAGGCTAGAGAGAAGCTAAGTTTACCTGTGAGCACCTGTGAGGATTGTACTGAGAGCTGGCTAGCTGCGAGAGCTAAGGCTTTGTATAATTTCTATGTATTTCCATCTTGTATGATAATACAGATAGTGGGGTTTTTATCTGAGGCTTCCCCAAATTATTTTCATGTGTATTGTGCATTGATTCTTCTTCTTTTGGTTATATTGTTTAGCTCGATATTTAAGCTTCCACAAATTGATAGTAGAAGTAAGTTATAAATTATTCTTTGATTTATATTGCATTATCAGGTTAACCTAAATTCATATTTTCTACATGGTTTCGGAGTAGGATTTATAGAAATTTTCTACATGGTATTGGAGTTGTGAACAATATACTAAGAAGAGAATTCGAAGTTTGAAGTTTGGGATTGCAAGTGCAAATCGAATTCATATCATACTTCAAGGTTGGCCAATGGCGTTATGATGATCCCCATAAATGAGTAATTATATGGGCTCATTTTTCCTCCTAACTTAGGTTAATCCATCATTCTCATTAGTTTATTGCATGTTTTTTATTATATTTATGCTAATAGAGTGAGCTAGGTTGGTCATTATGCCTTGAAGTCTAATGTGTGCTTAATACTGATTTTTGGTCAATTTTGGAGACAAAGTCAAAGATTTAATGAACATTTGGTAGCAAATATTAGAAAAAGACAAGGGAGAGGGTTTTTAGGAGGGTGTCCCCCTCATTTATGACTCCCTACTTCGAATTCTCCTTCAGAAAGCTCGGAGCACAAGCAGCCACATCAATGCACCAAAGAGGCAGCCAAGCAAGTGGAGGATAACTACTGTCTATCTCAAGTTTTGGGAACCAAACCTCCTTGATTTTAAGCAAGTTGTTGGAAGCTATAATTGTATAAGTAGAGATTCCTAAGGCCTCATTAGGTTGTTGGATGTTAGTCAAATTTTCGCACTTTTGTTGCAGCTTTTCTCTGTTCCACTTTGAGCTTACTTTTGTAGACAGTTTCATGTAATCTTACTGTTATTTTGATAATGAAGATGAGATTTTTTTTGAGCTAGCACTGAGTTACCTCAGAGGGCTGAAGCTCTTGGGTTAGGGCTCAATCCAAGCAGCCAAGCACCTCTTGTTTTGTATTTATATGTTTGTTTCAGTTTATGAATTCATTGTTGTTAAATAGATTTCTTTCCTGGTTAAGGATAGGTTAAAAGGTTGTTCCCATTTCAGTTTGTTGCAGCAGGTTGAATAGTGATGGTAAAAATATTAAAAAAGGCTATCAACAGAACCTTGGCCTCCTTTCCTCCCTTTGGCATCATGAATTGAGGCCAAGACCCTCTTGCTGCCATAAAAATCACAGATTTGCCTTTGCCATAGGATTTATAGTGTTGCAGCTTGTTAGAAGGTTCATGCTTTGCTGTAGATCTATTTCACCATGCTCATTTCTATATTTACAATAAATTTCCTTCCATGTTTTCTTTCCATATAGCGGTGTTCAACATTTACTTTCCTAGATCAGAATTTAGTCTAACTTGATGAATAGTTCTGTTTTTAGTGTAGCTAGTTTCTTTGCTTGCTTAGTCTCAGTGTTTGATTTTCAGTTCTCTTGCAGTACATCTCTGCTCACAATAATTCAGCCAATCATCCATCACCATCTCTATTTTATCCATGTTCCATAGGTCATCCAAAGTCCCTCACAAATCTGCCTTAATTTTCTGCACCTTTCTCATGAACTTTCTTCTCTTTCCTTGAACAAGTCCAACCATATTTCTCTTCCCTAGTCCTCCTTGATGAACCTTAGATACCTTAAAACGTCCTCCTAGCCATAAGCTACCCTTTCCACCCATTTTCCCACCTTCAAAACCTCTAAAACAACTCTTGGCATCCTCCTGTAGACCTCCTATAGATCCCCTGTAGCCTCCTATAGATTTTCTTGTAGGTGTCTTTTTGAAGTTTGATTGTAGGGAAAGCCTCCATAAGGCCACCTGGGACCTCCTAGGACCCCTCCACGCCTTCCTACACCTCTAAAAACTCCAAAGTTTCCCTCCATCGCCACCTAATCACTGCCACATTCACAAACAAATAAATTACATGCATGACAATTTCACCTAAAAATACATAAAAATCCAAAAAGATGTTTTTTCTCATTTCCTTCTAGAAATAGCTTGACTAGATGTTGGTTACTTCCTAAGTAGGTATGGCATTTATTTTATGGTGTTTCATCTCTCATTTTGCAAAAGTAGGATTAGCTGGTTAATTAGGGTTTGCTAGGTTTACTTCACATTCAGTCTTCTTTCACTTTCTGCAAATAGAGTAGCCTCTATAGGGTAAGCTTTCCTTTCTTTCATCACATATAAAGCTTCTTCTAGAATTCATAGAAGTTTTCTTGAGCTCCTAATGATCTTTCAACAGTTGATCAAGTGATAGCCTGTAGTAAGAACTAGTACTTGTGCATACAACACTGTTGCTTCCAAGTTTGTTATGAACTACCGGGTTGATAAAAGTAAAGTAGGAAGCCTAGGAGTTGCAGCATTATTGCTGCAATACTAGTGCTCACCATCTTTTTGGCGCCATTTCTGGGGAAGCATCAAAGTATTTTTTGATTACTATTTTTCTTCTATTTCGTACTGCAACATTTTGCTAAGTAGTTTATTTAAGCAAAAGTAGAGTAGTTGTTTCTTTCAATTTCTGCATTTCCTTGTTTTCATTTCAATTCTGCAATTTCCATTCCAACAAAAGTAGATTAGCCATTTCCTTGCTTTCATCTCAATTTTGAAATTTCCATTCTAGCAAAAGTAGATTATCCATTTCCTTGCTTTCATTTCAATTCTGTAATTTCCATTCTAGCAAAAGTAGATTAGTCATTTCCTTGCTTTCACTTCAATTTTGCAATTTCCATTTCAGCAAAAGTAGGTTAGTCATTTCCTTTCTGCATTTCATTTGCTTTCCTTTTTTAGTTCTGCAATTCCATTTCAGCAAGTTCATTTCAGTTAGTTGCAATTTGTTTGTTCAATCAATTTTAGTTTTGCAGGTACAAGCAGTGAAAAAAAAACAAAAACCAACCAAAAATAGATTTCCTTTCATGCCTCGTAGGAACAGAGATAATTCAAAAAAATTCGTAACCAACACCCCCACCACATCACATAGCCACCCTTCTCTCTTCTTTGGTGGCAGTGATCAAGAAGAACCTTTAGGTGAACAACCAGAGATATTTGAAGAACCTATAGGGGAAGAAGAAGAAGAAAACATCCCTCTTGAGACAATGGCTGAAAACAAAAATGCTAGGGGGAATGGAGAAAGTGTAGAGGGTACCTTTCTCATCCGAGAGACCAATGGGGACACTAAAATGAAAAACATAAGCCCTTCAGCCCTACCTCACTTCCATGGATTGACTACAGAAGATCCTGACACCTTTTTGTTTGAGTTTGTTGTTATCTGTCAAACCTATGACTATGCAGAAGATGAGCAAAAGTTGAAACTATTTCCTTCTACCCTCAAGGATGCAACATTGCACTAGTTCATGGGGTTACCTAGAAATAGCATCACAACTTGGGCTCAAATGCAAAAAGCCTTCAATAAAAAATATTGAGACTACTGTAGGTCAAAAGTCACCAAGGAAGAAATCTTCCAAATGACCATGGGAAGTGATGAATCATTGGAAGATTGTGAAGAGAGGTTCCAGTTCAGTTATAAAAGGGCCAAGTACACAGTCGAACCTGAATCTATGAAGCTGGTCCTACTCAGGGGAATTCCAGAAGACCTTCTAGGAACCCTCCATCTACTGGTTGTGGGAGACATCTACCAACTACCTTATGAAGACATAAAGAGTGTTTTTAGAAACCATTCTAGGGTAGTGAGAAAGAGAGGTAGGGGGAGTCAACCCATAGCCAGTACCTCCTCATACATTTCATCCGTAAAAGGTGAACTTGGACACATGCTAGAAGACTTCAAGAGTGAGATGTTACAGACTCTTACTATGCAAATTGATACCTTGCATATCAAAAGGAAACAAGAGGAAGCAGAGAGGGCTTTCGCCATTTTTTGTCCTAAGTGCACCAGAAGGCATCCTAGGAATGAATGTCCATTTAACTCTATAGAGGTTTGTTCAGTCTGTAAAGAAGATCATTCTATAGATAAGTACCCTACCTTGCCTAGACTTAAAGCTGTATACCAAGGGGCCAAAGGAGCCACTGAACCACTCTATTTCATGAACCAAAGGAGACCGCATGGACCTATACCATACCAGCAAGGAATGCAAGGGACATCTCAGGCATACTACAACCCCAACCAATCCACTTCCATACCTTCTTGGGGCCCTCCTACTTATCCTTCCTAGTCCACACCTCCTCCTTGGTCCTATCCATCTCAATATCATGCCCAACCAACTGCTCATGCATTTCAATCCTATGCTCAACCACAACCTTAGCGGAATGCATCTCATCAAGGGTGGAGGCCCCATTACAACTCTCCTCCCACTCTTTTGCCTCCACCACCTGCTCAACCACAACCATTGCCTCCTGCTCCACCAAGGCAACCCTAAATGCCTGCTCAACCGAACCCGAACCCGAACAACAGACAAGCTCATCAAGTATATAGTGGGGAACCATCATACCCAACCTAGGCTATGGATATTCAGGAAATTAACCTACAATCTGGAGAGGTTCTCCCAGATATCTAGCTTCCCCCTCAGGAGGTTGAGGAAGATAAAGAGGAAAGTGAACCGAAAGCAATTCTACCCTTTCCTGAGAGACTATCTGGGACAACACAACCCACTCCAGAAGAAACTGAACTTTTGGGAGAATTGAAACAGTTATGTGTAAAGATACCACTTCTCCAAACCATAAAGGATGTGCCTATATACAATAAGATGATAAAAGAGAAGTGCTTTAGGCATCTATGTAGGCGCAAAAGAGATGCCCCAACCATCAATGTCATAGGACAACTGTCCGACCTGATGTTGGGGTAGGTAATCTGTCTGAAATATATAGACCCTAGAAGCCCAGTAGTTGATATCCACATCAATGGCACCATGATCCCACATACCTTGATTAATTTGGGAGCTGCAACTAATGTGATGACAAAGGACACCATGCTCAAGCTCAAACTCCAGGGCTCCTTGAGAAAGACCACGATAGTACTGCAGCTAGCAGACTGCTCCATGGTGACCCCTGAAGGTATTATGGAGGATGTGATGGTCTCCATTGATTCTTGGGAGTACCCTACTGATTTCTTAGTTCTCCAGCTGAAGGCAAAGCTCACTAGGTATCCTCTCATCTTGAGAAGAACCTCATTTGCCATTGCCGATGCTTACATCAATTGTCAGGCTGGGAACATGACCATCAAGAATGGGCATATGTCCAAGCAGCTAATCCTATACTCTCATGTCCAACCCCTACTAGAACATGGTCTACCTCTTTGGTTGGAGGAGGAGGATGAGGATGAGGTCTATTCTACACCACTATGTGTAGTAGAAACTGTCATGGGGGAGAACCACAAAATGAGGATGATATCATTGGAAATTTAATTCATAATCCACCCCCCAGTATTTTTCCATTAGAAGATCTAGTGAAAGAAACCCAAGACAATCCCCTAACTGATCTCTATGTGGCTAAATCGACCTCTCTCCATGTTAAGAATATAGAGTTCGGCCCAGAAAGAACCTTGAAAATCAGCTCATCCCTATCCATCCTCCAGGAGAAGGAACGGTGCAGCTTATTAAGAAAACATTTAGATGCCTTCACCTAGAGTTACAAGGAGATGAAGGGAGTGCACCCTTCAGTTTTCACTCATCACATATACATTAAGGAAGATTGCAAACTAGTCAGGCAGCCTCAAAGGAGGATGAATCCAACCCTTAAAGACATTGTTAAGGAAGAATTGCAACAATTACTTGATGCAGGATTCATCTACCCCATCTCTGAGAGTGAATGGGTCTCTCCTTTTGTGCTAGTGTCAAAGAAAAATGGTAAGTGGAGAATCTATGTCGATTATCAGGAACTGAACAAGGCCACTAAAAAGGACCATTTTCCTTTGCCTTTCATAGATCAAGTGTCAAATGGTCTGGCGGGGAAAAAGTTTTTTTCCTCCTTAGATGTGTTTAGCGGGTACAATCAGATTAAAATCAGTCCAGAAGACTAATATAAGACCACTTTCACTTGTCCTTGGGGTCACTTTGCATATAGTGTCCTTCCTTTTGGTTTGTGCAATGCTCTAGCGACTTTCTAGAGAGTAGTATTGAGTATATTTTCTGAGCTGGTTCATGATGCGGTGGATATATATATGGATGATTTTACTCCTTATGGTTCTAACTTTCAAGAAGCTTTATCTAACCTAGGGAAAGTTTTAGACAAGTGTATTGAAATGAACATGTCCCTCAGTTCGGAAAAATGTGAATTTTTTATGACTGAAGGGACCATGCTTGGTAATGCAATATATCAACAAGGATTGCAGGTGGACCCCAACAAAATTGCCATCATCCAAAGGGTCCCACCTCCGCAAAAAGTGAGAGATGTCCAAATTTTCCTAGGCTTAGCAGGATATTATAGAAGATTCATTAAAGATTTTAGTAAGTTAGCTTCTCCATTTTTTGGTCTTTTGGGAAAAGATGTTGAATTCATATGGACTAAAAACTGTCGAGAAGCCCTAAATACCTTGAAAAGAAAACTTGTGACTGCCCCAATTTTGAGAGGCCCAAACAAGGCCCTACCTTTTCACATTCACATAGATGCCTCAAAAAAAGCAATAGGAGTAGCCTTGGGACAAATTGGTGAAAAGTTACCTTATGCCATATACTTTATAAGTAAAAATTTGTCAAAGGCAAAGTTAAACTACACGGTCATGAAGAAGGAACTCCTAGTTGTAGTGCATTCCTTAAATAAATTTAGACATTACATCACAGTCTATTAAACCTTTGTACACACTGATCATGCTACAATTAAGTATTTAATGAATAAACCAGATGTAAATGCTCACATTATTAGATGGTTTCTTTTACTGTAGTAGTTTGATTTAACCATTGTTGATAAGCCTGGTAAAGAAAATGTTGTTGCTGACTTTTTGTTTAGAGTAAATTTGCCTACAGGTGAGGAAGGAATGGTGGATGATCAAATGCTAGATGAGCACCTATTTGCTATCTTAGTACTCTCTCCATGGTTGGTTGGTATAGCAAATTACTTGGTTTCAGCACAATTCCCACCACCCCTGTCCTCAAAAGAGAAGAGCAAGATCGGGAGGAAAAGTGCACCTTTCATGTGGATTAGGGGCAATCTCTTCAAACTTGACCTAGATCAGATCTTGAGAAGATGTGTCAGGGAGGAGAAAGTTTTGACATTCTCTTGACCTGCCATAACGGACCTTGTGGAGGCCATTTTGTAGCAAAGAGGACTTCATTCAAAATCTTGTAAGAAGGCTACTATTGGCCCACTCTTCATCAAGATGCGAAGAGATATACTAGCCAATGCGATCAGTGCCAAAGGATGGGGAAACCTACTCCAAAGGATGAGATGCCCATGCAACCTCAAGTGACTTTTGAGCCATTTGAGAAGTGGGGCATGGACTTTGTGGGTCCTATCAACCCTCCTTCAAAACAGAGGAAATACATCATTGTGTGCACTGATTATCTGACAAAATGGGCAGAGACAAAAGCAATCAAGGCAGCAACAGAGGAAAAATTAGCTGAGTTTTTAAGAGAAAACATAGTCTATAAGTCCAGGTATCCAAGAGAACTAGTTACAAATCAAGGCAGTCAGTTCACTTCCAATTTGATTGAAGACCTGCTCACATATCATAAAATCAAGCACAGGAATTCCACCCCTTACCGTCCACAAGCCAATGGGTAGGTGGAAGTCATTAACAGAGCTTTGGAAGGAATTTTAACCAAGGTAGTGAGCAGCAGCAGAAAAGATTTGGCGGATAGACTAGTTGAGGCCACCTGGGCCTACAACACAACATGGAAGACCACCACAGGGTTCACACCCTATGAACTGGTCTATGGGAAGAAGGATTTGCTATTAATAGAATTTGAATACAATACACTAAGGATAACAGCTCATCTGGATCTAGACCTTAGCTATGCATAGAGGGAAAGGATACTCCAGCTCAATGGATTGGATGAACAAAGATTGTAGGCCCTTCTCCACATAGAGGTAGTCTAGCTTCAAAGAAAAAAATGGCATGATATAGATATCTGAGAGAAGCAATTCCAAGAGGGAGATTAGGCACTACTATATGACTCAAGGTATAAAGACTTCAAAGGCAAGTTGAGGAAAAGATGGTTGGGACCCTACACTGTGGAAAAATTGCAATGACAAAGGTTTAATTCTAATTAAAACCATTGATGAGGAAGCCATCCCCATGCTTTTCAATGGAAAGAGGTTGAAAATTTACAAGAATCCCCTCTCCAAGCGAGAGTTCATTATAGATCTGAATAAGACAGTGTTGGTAGTGGTGCAGGTATCAGCCTCCACTCCACCCACTCACTAAAGAAGCAAAAAAGAGAAAAATAATAAGGACTCAAATGAAAACCTCCATGAGGTGCTTGAGTCCCATCATTGGGTTGAAAACCTCTTTTGAGGTGGCCCAGTGATGACAAAAACAAAAAAGAGAGAGAATAAGATCCTTAGCTGAAAACCTCCCTTGGAGGCACCCAGGGCAAGAAATTAGGGTGAAAACCTCCTTGAGGCACCCTAGTTGTCCTTAA
>APFE031073223.1:18904-31606 GCA_000404065.3 Pinus taeda | reverse complement strand
AATCAGTATTATCAAATCAATTATTTTTCATTTCACAATTAGATTTGTATACGCTACTTCATTTATGGGAAACTGCGTATATACGCTACTGCGTCTAAAGCAACCAGTGTATATCAATAAACTTATGATTCATTAAATGTTGATTCTTAATCAGTGCATTAGAACTTCATTAACCATAAGAACAGTAAATAGGTGTAGTAAAATAGAACAGATCATCGCACACATGGACACAAGATATAAGGTGGAAACCCAATGTGGGTGAAAACCACCTGCTGCAATTCGTCTCTATCTTTTTAATAAGAAACTTCTTTTACAATATTTCTATACTGATGCAGTCTTATACTAGTACATAGGCTTCTACCTGTAGAAGGCTACAACCTTCTCTCATTCTCCATCTTCTCTTGGAAGGGAGCTACAACCCCCTTAGCTCTTGTACTAGTTGATGTACTAGTACGTAGGTGGTGACCTACAGAAGGCTAAAACCTTCTCTTTTCTTCTAGGTACCACGTTTCATAAATTTTTAGACTGGATCCATCAATAACAATTATCAAAAATCAAATACATCTACATCAACCAAACTCCTTTTCTTTAGTCAAAACTGAATCAAACAATTACTTCTTTGAATGTTGTAACCAGAATACATTAACAGTAACTAGAAACCAATCCTAAACCTCGAACACTGTAGCAATAAAAAGAAGTAGCTAAAACATATTTCATGAGACGTACGCTACTTCAATATGTAGAACCTGTGTGCATATGCGTCTGTATTAAGGCCAACCAATGTATACACTTTTTTACTTACTGAACCAATGTGTATACGTGCCTCTGCTGTGCCGAACCTGCGTACAGATCTATAAAAGATAATTTACCCTTTTCACTTATTCAGACATCAGTTATACCTAGATTATCAGATTTATAGATCAAGTCATGCACCAAATATAACAAATCAAAATCATATATAGATATTACTATTCAAGCCTTAAGAACTTGACCCATCAATAGAGATTATCCTTCTTCTAGTGCTCAGGTTCCTCCTTGGTTCAGATCTAGCTATGCACCATAACCAAATTCTAGATCTTGCTCTTCATAAGATATTCAATGCTTGAGTGAATGTCTTTTCCTAATGATCTCCTTCCCCATTTATAGTCTTATCCCTTACTCAATACCATGGTCTGAAACCATAGAGAATCAATACCATGGACCCAATACCTAGGTTCAACAACTCAAACGAGATACCATGGTCTAAAACCATAGGTCCAAATACCAAGGACTAAATACCATGGACCAAAAATATGTTTTCGCACATGTACCTACTTTTCCTTGCATGAAAGTGTGTGCATACGTATTCATGCCTTTTTATCATCGAATCTGCGTGTATACGCGACTTGGTTAAGAGGAACCTACGTATATCTCTTTGTCTTTCATTCTAAGAGCCTGAACTGTGATCTATCATTTGAGTGAGTTGCCATCAATGACAACACCTGTGTCATAGCGCCAAAACTATGTCATAATGCCAACAATATCCCCCTTTAGACTTGATGGCAACCCCAAGTCACTCAAAGTCATTCTCCCCCTTTTCCATCAAGGGCAAAGGGTTATGCTCCCCCTGAGTACATGCTGAAATCTCTGCTCTGTTGTGTTGTCCATTCTCCCCCTGACTGTAGGCAAGGTCTACAAGAAGATGTTCTATAAGAAGAAACATGACTTTATACATCATAACTGACCTTCCTATCACCAAAGATTCATACATACATCCATATCCCAACCAAGTGAGGATATACCAATATTGACTCATCCACCCAACCAAGTGGGGATACACCAAAACTTTACACATGATAAGGCAAGAACATTACATCATCCATCCCAGGCATAGTGGGGAAACCAAGATAGGTCATTACATGACCTTGATAATAAAGAAAATACATGACATAGAGACTAAATATCTGAGACAAGACTATGATAGTCATCAACAACTAATATCAACAACATCTATCAATCATCATCAAGACCAGCAACCATGATCTCCTTTTTCACCTGTTCCACTTGAAAGAAAATGAACCAAGATCTTCTAAGATAATGCCAACAATGCATTGTTAGAAGTATATGCTCCCCTTGAACCTATGCCAGATGGTCTCTGTTAGACCCATATTATACCCTTTTCATCCTGAGTCTGGCCTCATTGTTTTCTTCAAACATGACTATACCCACAGAAATCGACGTATGTACACGAATACACTTCATGAAACTTGCATTCAACCACTATTCTCTGAAACAAATAATTTCAACAGCAAGATGACGCATCAACTACTCCTAGCTTCTGTCTGAGGTATTCAAATGTCTCCCTCGGTAGTGGTTTGGTGAATATATCAACAACCTATTCCTTGGAGGGAACATACTCCAATTTGACCTTTTGTTCGAGCACTTGTTCTCGGAGAAAATGATATTTGATAGGTATGTGCTTGGTCTTCGAATGCATGACTAGATTCTTTGAAATACTGATTTCACTTGTATTATCACAAAAAATGGAGATAGGTGGAGTACGAGTGATTTGAATATCTTCCCATGTTTGCATCATCCAAAGGAGTTGTGTGCAGCAAGATGAAGCAACCACATATTCTGCTTCAGCTGTAGATAATGCAATTGAGCTTTGTTTCTTGCTAGACCAAGATAATCTGGAATCCATAAAGAATGCACCACCACTAGTGCTTTTCCTGTCGTCCATGCTTCCTGCCCAATCTGCATCTGTATCTGCATCAAGTGTGACATCTATGTCTTTAGGATACCATAAGCCATAATTTTTCATTCCTTGAAGATATTTGAAAATCCTCTTAACTGCTTGAAGGTGTGCTTCCTTTGGATTTGCCTGGAATCTTTCAACTATTTCCACTGCATGCATGATGTCTGGTCGGGTACCTGTCAAATAGAGCAGACTACAAATCATGGATCTATAGGTTGGTTGATGTACTGCTGCTGATTCATCATTTGCGTTGAGGCTGCATCCTGTTACCATAGGGGTACATATTGGTTTCAAATCCTCCATCCCATATTTCTTCAAGATTTTCTTGATATACTTGGTTTGTGATAGAAAAATACCGTCTTTGTTTTGTTGGACTTGTAAACCAAGAAAATATGTGAGCTCACCAAGTAAGGAAATTTCAAATTCTTTCTGCATCACCAAAGAAAAGTTTTGAGTCATGGTTTCTTCATTGCTACCAAAGATGATATCATCAACATACACAACAAGTATTAGCAATTTATCATTATCAATTTTTATAAATAGATTTTTCTCTATTGATCCTTTTGAAAAACCTTGTTGATGTAGATATTTGTCCAACCGAAAATACCAAGCCCTTGGAGCCTATTTAAGACCATAGAGAGCCTTTTTTATTCTGCATTCAAGTTTTGGATCATTCCCACAGATGAATCCATCTGGTTTCTCAATGTACACTTCTTCTTCTAAGTCTCCATTTAGAAAAGAAGATTTCACATCCATTTGATATACTTTGAACTCCTGAAAGCTAGAAAGAACAAGGAACATTCTTATGGCATCAAGTCAAGCAACTGGTGCAAAAGTTTCTTCAAATTCCATGCCTTCTTGTTTAGCATACCCTTTACAAACAAGTCTGGCCTTGTTTCTAATAACATCTCCATTTTCATTCAACTTGTTTTTGAATATCCATTTTGTCCCTATGACATTCTTATCATTTGGTCTAGGAACCAACTCCCAAGTGTTATTCTTTTCAATCTGCTCAAGTTCTTCATTCATGGCCTTGACCCAACATTCATCTTTGTATGCTTCACTTACATTTCCTGGTTCACTGGAGGAGAGCAATGCTAGATAGCTTGAAGCTTCTGAAATAGTTCTTTTTGTTTGTACACCTACCTTTTTCTGCCCCAAAATTTGAGTTTCTGGATGATTGTTCTGAACGTACCTAGATGGAGTCTTTTCTTCTACCCTTATTTGTTCTTCTGGTGCCTCAAAGGTTTCTTCTTCATCGTAAGTCTGATTTAATGTTGAAGGATAGTCCTCATCATCTTCGGATTTTACTTGCCTTGGATTGTTTCCTTCTTCATCAACCACTACATCAATACTTTCAACAATTTTTCCAAGCCTTTTATTGTAATACTTATATCCTTTGCTTTGGGAAGAGTAACCAAGGAGAATGCCTTCATCTAATCTATGTTCAAACTTGCCAAGGTTTTCATTAGTCCTTTTGATGTAACATTTTCTTCCAAAATATTTTAAGTATTTTACCGTAGGAGTCTTACCATACCAAAGTTCATGAGGAGTTTGAGTGTTGTTCACCTGGATGTTTGTCTTGTTGAGAATAGTAACGGTAGCAAATGTAGCTTCACCCCAGAAGGTTGTGGGAGTCCCAGATTCATCAAGCATAGCATGAGCCATTTGTTGAACCATTCTATTCATCCTTTCCACTACTCCATTTTGCTAAGGAGTCCTTGTAGTAGAGAATTCCCTTCTTATTCCATGTTCTTCACAAAAATCAAAAAATTCATCTGAGGTAAATTCCCCTCCTTGATCATACCTGAGGCATTTGATTCTTCAATCTGATTCGTTTTCAACCAAGGCTTTGAATGCTTTGAACTTTTCGAAAGCTTCATCTTTATGCTTCAAAAGTCCTATCCAACACATCCTGGAAAAGTCATCAATGAACAATATGAAGTATTCTTCTCCTCAAGGTGACCTTTTCTTGGATGGACCACATACATCAGTATGGACAAGTTCAAGTGGTTTACTAGCTGATCCTTCCTTCTCAGGGAAATTAGTTCTGGTCTGCTTGCCAAACTGACATGATTTGCATATTGTATTGTCTAGAATTCTGATATCAGGGAGATCACAAACCGCCTGATATTTGCATGCTTTCCTTATCTAAGAGAAGATTAGATGCCCCAATCTTCTATGCCATAGCCAGTGTTCATCATTCTTGCTTAGATAGCATTGTTTTTGTCCTCCCTTGAGTATGTATAAATTATTTGGAGTTCTTATGCCTTTGATCATTATTTCTCCTGTATCAAGCTCACGAACAATACATCCATTTGATCGAAATATTAACTCATTTCCTTGATCACACATTTGACTGACACTAAATAGATTATGCTTTAAGCCATCAACATACATAACATTTATAGCTTTGACCTTTTCTTTCAAAAGAACAGAAACTTTACCTTTTATGAGTGCAGGGGTGTCATTTCCAAATGAGACATTCCTTTCCTTTTCTAAGGCACTATATTGCTGAAGTTTTTCTTTATCACCTGTCATATGTTTCGAGAATCCACTGTCGATGTACCACTGATTTTCCCATCCTTCTGCATATAAGGCTATACCACATCTTTCTGGTTGTGGTTCTTTCTTTCTCCATGTTTTGGGACTCAATGAAGCTTGCTCCTTTTGTTGAAACCTACTCCTGCATTCAGAATCTTCATGATCGAAGTTGTTACAAATAGAACATTCTATTTCATTTTTAAGAGAAGAAAAGTCATTGTAGGTCCTTTTCATGATCCCAGTCACACTCCTTTGATTTCGTGCTTCTCTAGTCATGGACACATTGAGCAGCTTTGTGTCCAAAGTTATGACAAGAGAAACATTGGCCATTGAAGAAATTCCTGCAATTATCAAACCTACCATCCAGGTGATTGTAGTTTCCATAGGCGAATTGAGAATGATTTACATGCGGTTGGTTGTAACTTTTGTTCATCCTTGAAGTAGATTGACCCTGATTTACCTGATGATTTGCTTTATGCCTTTGTTGTTGATTATCAACCTGTTCACTTCTCCTTTCTGCATCTAGATAAGTTTTGGAGGTGGATGGCTTCTGTGCTTGAGATGCTTCTTCAGAATATCCAAGACCTATCTTGATTAGAGGAGAACACTGCACTTTGATAATCTCATCTAAAGTTTCAGATCCTTTAGCAAATCTAAGATTAAGAGATTTTGTTTTCTCAATATCTTTTCTAAGTCCTATAATTTCACATTCTAACTTTTCATTGTGTTTTTCCCTTTCAACGAGTTGGAATGTCAAAGTATCTATGATCATACTCTTTTCTTCTAAACATATTTTTAAGTTTAGAAATTTCTTCATAGATATCATCTTCATTTATAGCATCCAAGAAATCATCATTTTCAAAAGCCATCAAAAGTCTATAATCATTACATTGTTCATCTTCATCACTAATTGAAAATCCATCACTTTCTTCATGTGTATAATAGCTCTTCTTACTTACATTCTATTTTATGTTCCATGTAACTAGTTCCTTACCTTTGTCAAGCTTATCTTTATGAGGACACTTGGCTGCATAGTGACCGACTCTTCTACAAGCAAAACATTTGAAAGGTATCTTACCTCTGAATCTTACAGAACCCCGTTGAAGGTTCTTGACAAAGTTTGATTCTTCCTCTCCTTCTAACATATGTCCTGACTCATTGTAATCCTCTTTTCCTGAAGCTTTGAATGCAGCTTCCCTCCTATCCGATGGTCCCCTTTTTCTCATTTCGAAAGCAGTTAGGATTTCGCGCAGCTGTGACATGGTAATTCTCTGTAGATTCTGCTTTTCTTCTATGGCAGAAACTTTTGATTCAAACTTAGAAGACAAAGATCTTAGAATCTTTTCAACCAAAGTAACTGCTTTTATCTCTTCACCCAAGTTTTTCATATGATTAACAATCTCATCTATACGTAAGAAATAATTAGCCACACTTTCATCATTGTGAATTCTGAGATTTTCATATTGAATTTTGAGAGATTGTAATTTTGCACGTCTTACCTGATCATCTCCTTCATAGCTTAGAACGATCTTGTCCCATATTTCTTTTACGGTTTTGAGCTGCATAACCTTGGTGAATTCTAATTGAGATAAACTCCCTAATAGAGTATTGAAAACCTTTTCATTTGTTTCATACTGCTTCTTACCAGTCGTATCTGTAGGAGTTGCTGATGGAAATGTGTATCCTGCTTCCACGATATCCCAAACTTTTGTACCAAGGGATTGAAGATAGGTTGTGATTCTTACCTTAAAATAGACGAAGTTGCTCCTATCAAAGATTGGTGGCCTAATAGATACCTCTTTTTTGTAGTTGCTCATGATGATAGATCTTCCTTCAAGCGATCAAGATTCTTTTGAAGGACCTGCTCTGATACCAATTGTTGGAAATAATACTGAGAGGGGGGGTGAATCAGTATTATCAAATCAATTATTTTTCATTTCATAATCAGATTTGTATACGCTACTTCAGTTATGGGAAACTGCGTATATACACTACTATGTCTAAAGCAACCAACATATATCAGTAAACTTATGATTCATTAAATGTTGATCCTTAATTAGTGCATCAGAACTTCATTAACCATAAGAACAGTAAACAGGTGTAGTAAAACAAAACATATCATCACACACATGGACACAAGATATAAGGTGGAAACCCAATGTGGGTGAAAACCACCTGTTGCAATTCGTCTCTATCTTCTTTTAAACATAAACTTATTTTACAATATTTCTGTACCGGTGCAGTCTTATACCAATATGCAGGCTTCTACCTGTAGAAGGCTACAACCTTCTCTCGTTCTCCAGCTTCTCCTTGAAGGGAGCTACAACCCCTTAGCTCTTGTACTAGCTAATCTACTAGTACATAGGTGGTGACCTACAGAAGACTACAACCTTCTCTTTTCTTCCAGGGAACACGTTTCATAAATTTTCAGACTGGATCCATCAATAACAATAATCAAACATCAAATACATCTGCATCAACCAATCTCCTTTGCTTCAATCAAAACTGAATCAAACAATTACTTCTTTGAATGTTGTAACCATAATACATTAACAGTAACCAGAAACCAATCCTAAACCCAGAACACTGCAACAATAAACAAAAGTAGCTAAAACATATTTCATGAGACGTACACTACTTCAATATGTAGAACCTGCATGCATACGCTTGTGTATTAAGGCCAACCAATGTATACATTGTTTTTACTTACTGAACTAGCGTGTATATGTGCCTCTGCTATGTCGAACCTGCGTACAAATCTATAAAAGATAATTTACCCTTTTCACTTATTCAGACATCAATCATACCCAGATTATCAGATTTATAGATCAAGTCATGCACCAAATATAATAGATCAAAATCACATATAGATATTACTATTCAAGCCTTAAGATCTTGACCCATCAATAGAACTTATCCTTCTTCTAGCGCTCAGGTTCCTCCTTGGTTCAGATCTAGCTATGCACCATAACCCAATTCTAGATCTTGCTCTTATTAAGATATTAAATGCTTGAGTGAATGTCTTTGCCTAATGATCTCCTTCCCCTTTTATAGTATTAGGCCTTACTCAATACAATGGTCCAAAACCATAGAGAAACAATACCATGGACCCAATACCTGGGTTCAACACTTCGGACGAGATACCATGGTCCAAAACCATAGGTCCAAATACCAAGGACTAAATACCATGGACCAAAAATAAGTTTTCCCACATGTATGTGCTTTTCCTTGCATGAAAGTGCGTGCATAAGTATACGCGCATTTTGATCATTGAACCCACGTGTATATGCGACTTGGTTAAGAGGAACCTGTGTATATCTCTTTTTCTTTAATTCTGAGAGTTGAACTATGATCTGTCACTTGAGTGGGTGCCTTCAAGGACAACACCTATGTCATAGCGCCAAACCTATGTCATAATGCCAATATGCAGGTTACAGGTGGACCACAGGAAGCAAGAGAGATGCCACAAAGCCTATTTCACCTCCTCCACACTCTTCTCAATCATTTCTGACCTTTCTTCCACCTCTCTATGTGTTTTTTCTGAACACTGTGTATCCTGCAGGAGGCTCTATGTGTTCTACAAGAGGCTCCTATAGAAATCACAGAGAGCTCGAAATGGATTTTAAAAATAGTTTGAGGAGCTGGGAAGTTTCATGAAGAGCATGTTAGGCCCTCCTATCGCTATCCACCCTCCTGGCCATCCATCCCACACTTGCACCACCTCATTATCATGGATTTCTTTCCTTCCTGCTAAAAAAACACATAAGATATTTTTTAGAAAAAACAAAGAAATAAAAAGAACAACACCTCCAACGATCACCTGCAGCTTACCAAATACCTCTCCATCTCCATCAACATCTCTGGTAGCATCCTCACAGCTCCCAACACAAGAATCAACTAAAAATTTTAAAGGGAGAAGCAGCTACAAGAGCTCCTATAGGATTTCCTGTAGCAGCTAATCCCCTTAAAATCAAGCCACAACAGCAAAATAGGTGCAGCCATAGGATTAAAGAGGACATATGAAGCAGATCCAGCCAAAGGGTACCTGCACAAAGCAAAAAAGCCACACATTAGGGAGCAGAAAGCATACAACAGAGGAGATACAGGCATGCAACAACTGAAATACGAGCATGCAGCAGCAAAGGAACCAAGATGCACCATAGCACGAACATTCGACTTGCAGGTAAGTACCTAACCCTCTCCTTTGTTGCATCTATGTAATTCAAAAATATGCATAAGAGAATGAGATGGTTAGGGTTGAATGAGAAAGGTTGGCCAGTTAATTGGCCACCCTCATCTAGTTGACTGCGCTCTCCTGGAGATGCCACCACACGTGTGCTTAGTCAATTCACAGAAAATCCAAAGGACAAGTAGTGGAGGTTATACAAACTCCGATGAACTCTCATGCAATGATGGGAAGTGATTGTGGGAAAGCGTCATGAAGAGCCATGATGACAGAGAAGTGGGGACCAATGGTCCAAATATGGCAACGTACCTTTTTTCCAGCTCACCTCATCACTGGAAATATCTCAAAGAAAACATAAGTACTCCTCCTCGAAACCCCTTCACCACCTTTTCTTCCATTTCATCCTTGTCGACTTAGCTGTAGCAAGCTATATACCACCTCCATAGCCTCTAAAACATCATTCTCTATCAATTTCAGCCATCCTTCTACTATCAAAGTCCTACAAGAGTAGTAACATGTTCTATAGGAGTAGTAACAGGTTCTACAGGAGCACCTACAACCAATTCTGCAGGAGGGGCAGTAAGCTTTTAAGGAGGAAACACAAGGTTTTTGCTCAAATTCTAGCATGAAGAGGTAGGTTATGTATAAACCCAACTTGAATATTAATATGTCCAAGAAATGATACAATTTTAAGGAGGAATTAAGCCTATAGAAGGAGAGGAATTCCATAAAAACATTTCTGCCTATTTTCATAAAAAAAAACACAGTTTTTCTCTGTTTCCTGTGTCTTCAAAATTTTTTGTCTCCATCTCTACCTAGGTTGTTCCAAAAGAATATAAGCAAAATAACAAGGGATTCATGAAGAAGGAACCCACAATTTTAGTTAGGCTCCATGAATAGCCCGAGGTGGTAGCCATTTTCACCAGAGTAAATTGGATGCCATTTTTCAAAAAAATTTGAGGGTTTGATGAAGAAGTGGCTCAAGAGTTTTCCCTTGCTTTAGTACCTCACTCAAAGACCCATGCCACTGTTACTTTCAGAGGTCTCACCATGGAAATCACCCTAGAATTTATCAGTAGAGTTACCAGTCTTCCCCTTGGATTACCTTGGAGCAAAGATGAAAAGCCAATGGGACAAGTTGCCAAGAAAACCTTCTTTCAACCAAATGAACATCTTGTAGAAGACAAAAATGGCACTAGAAGAACAAGCATACCTTACCCTTGGGATGAGGCCAGTTACCAAATCATCAAGTATATTTCCTGTGAAGGGAGGTATAGCATAGTTCATGGCTACTATTTTAGACTTCTCCATGAGCTAAGATATGGCATGGACACTGTCATAAACCAAAAACTCAGCATCCCCTATTTTCTCCTGCAGTCCCTTATAGACTCTAGCATTAAGTTAAAGGCAGGAGGTCCAGATCAGTTGGCCCACCATGGGTTAATTAAACTGTTAGTGGAAGAAGCCCTTCATACCTTCACAATCCCCATAGCATGGGAAATCTTCAGAAACATGATAGAAGAAGATGATATAAAGGCCCTCACATATGATCTTAGTCCTTCTGATAGTGAGGAGGAAAAGCAACAAGGGGGAGAAGGGGAGGAAACTGAGGAACAAGAAGGGAAGAAGAAAGACACCAAAATAGAGGAGGAAACCAAAACAAAGGAGGAAGAAACCGAAATAGAACAAAAGGAAACAAAACTAGCAGAGACATAGCAAAAGACAAAAGGAGAGGAAAAAGGGGAAGAAAAGACAAAGGTGTCTCTTGAGACCCTAGAAAGAGAGGCAACAGTTTCCCTCACTGCCCTCAGCACCCTAATTAAACCAAAACAAAAGAGGAAGAGGCAAACATCAATGTATTTTAGGGCTTGAAAAAGCATAAGGATCAAACAAGGGAATCCCCAACCTTCTTCTAAAGTGCCCATTGTTATTGAAGATTCACCCACTGCTCAAGAGAAGGAATCCCCTTCCAAGGCACCTATCACTTATGAAAGGGGGACTCCTAGATCTCTCACGTGGAAGGAAAATGTGGAACTACAGGACCCAAAAGTAGTCCTACAAGAGGCACATAATATTCTACAAGAGACCCTATCAAGACTACAGGAGACCGAAAAACTTGAAAAAAGGATAGAAGGATAGTCACAGGGGAAGGAGGAAACAAAAGAGGCACAAGCACCTAACCCCTAACCTAGTTTGGGCTCTTACTACAATCTTCTTGAGGGGGGAAGAATCATTCCACATAAATTTGCAATCCCACTTTTCTTTGAGTTGGAGAAAGAAAGAATAAGGAGCCATAGATGGATGTAAATCGCCAAATCCAAGGGGGTAGAGGATATTGGCCATATGGAGAACCAACTCAGAGAAATGGACAAGCAACTAAGTGCTGTCAGACATAGAGCGGCCAACACAAGAACTCACCTCCAAACAAAAAATGAGTTTCTAAGAAGATAGCTGCAAGAAAAAGAGACACAATTCGCATGCATGGCCAACTGGTTTATGGAAGCACTGCAGTGCAGAACACTAGCAAAATAATACAGCTTATACCTCAAGGACCAATGGTTGCAGTCTCAGGTAAATACTTTGGCACAGAGAGGCACAATGCCTTTCCAAGATTACAGACAGTTTATGGACCTATGTGACTAAAGTTCATCAAAAGACAAGGCAAAGATAGCAGAGTTCTATTTGCATAACATGGACCTCACCAATATGAATGTGTGGGACCCCAATGCTAAGCTAGGGGACTTGCAACTAATGGCCATGGCATCATGGATGAGTCATGAGGCATTAAGGGTAGTAGAGATAAGAAAGTTGATGATAAAGGAGCAGAATGAGCCCTTAATGATCAGAGCTAAGCCATCAAACCCCATGGCTCTCATCAGCGCACACTAGTTGTTTGCAAATGATCCCCCACTTTCTCCTAGGTATATCAATGAGTAGGCTCAAGCCATTGCACATTTTGAGGACATGGAAAGATTACATGGGGAAGACTGTATTCATGCTTGTATGAGGAGGTGGAACACTCTCCCATGCAGTTTGTAAATCAAGGAGTATCACTCCCCAATAAGGATGAAAGAAGCAATAAGGAAGTGCCACTATACAAGCACTCTATGCAGAGTTTGAAGGCTAATTGGATTAGCCTCAAATTTAGTCCCCCACTACTGCTAAGCCTACTGGAAGGTAGAAAAGAGGAAGAACAAGAACAAGAGTGGGAAGAGGTGGACAGAAAGGCAAGATT
>APFE031073223.1:0-12082 GCA_000404065.3 Pinus taeda | reverse complement strand
TTAACTATTAAATCCACAGACGTGGCTGATACTCAAAGAGCAAAGGATTTTATGGTGGGCTGGTGAGTGATTTCTTTAACAATGAATTTTCAAGTTAACTTATGTTTCCAGAACCTTGAGTACCATAGAGCAGTCTCACCAATTGTTATTTCTCCTCTTTTTCAGTTGGGGTTTTCGTAGTGATTCAAATAATTAATAGCTATATTGTTGAAGTGGATGCAAATAGGTGTACTTTTGTTTGGTTGAGGGCAGACAACCACCCTAAATTAATTTCTTTTTCCAAAATCCAGGCTTTTAGACCCATTTGTTTCTGGAGACTATCCAGGGAGCATGAGGAATATAGTGGGTTCTCGGTTACCTTCATTTACAAAGGAACAGGCTCAAAAGTTACAAGGGTCATTGGACTTCATTGGTGTCAATCACTATGTTACCAGGTATTGTTTTGATGTTCCAAGAAAAGGTGAACTTATGTCAAGAGACTATGCTCAAGATATGTCCATTGGAACTGTAGGTACGAGAGTCATTCTAACAAATAGATTTAACTCAATAAATCTCATATTCTAATAGCCTTTCAACTTGGCCTCCTTAGATCTATGAAGAATAACATTACTGTCTTCAAATCATAAAGGAAAATGGTTTTGATCCGTCGAAGTTTTATGTTATTTTAAATTTAGAAGTGATACATTGCAAGAACATTGGTATTAAGAACATTTTATGGCTGTTCTGTACTGCTTGATGAATGCAGTGGAATGAGATGGAATTCCCATCAGCGTCGATGGAAGAAGATTTTGAAGAATCACATTTCCTATTATAATCATATGTTTTCTTTTTCTTTTTAGCAGGAGCTTTTTATAAATATGAGTATGTAGATTTTTACAATTCGATAGAAATTTTGGATTTAAGTTATGCCTTAGTTTAGAAACATAATTCTAAACTGAGAGACAAATAGAATCCAAAAATTCGATTAAACTTTTTATAAATTTTAAACAGTATGTTCTAAGTATGTTTATCTCCTCACAAAAAAATATTTACCTCATGCTGAAATTTGTGGCAGAGATCATTTTTGGGTATGCAAGTTGTACCATAAAGCATGCAGGCAGTTCTTGAATATATTGAGGACCATTCCCATAATATTCCTATTATTGTGCATGAAAATGGTGGGCACTCTTCTTATGTTATTCCTCTACCACAAGTTAGGCTTTCAGGTCCTCAATGAGAGCTCTTTGTACACTTAAGATTTATGCATGTTCAAGAAAATATACGCAGATTGGTGCTACACTTTTTGATCATTGACCATCTAATTATCTGTTTTGGACTTATGTTTCCAGAACCTTGAGTACCATAGAGCAGTCTCACCAATTGTTATTTCTCCTCTTTTTCAGTTGGGGTTTTCGTAGTGATTCAAATAATTAATAGCTATGTTATTAAAGTAGATGCAAATAGGTGTAACTTTGTTTGGTTGAGGGCAGACAACCACCTTGAATTAATTTCATTTTCCAAAATCCAGGCTTTTAGACCCATTTGTTTATAGATACTATCTAGGGAGCATGAGGAATATAGTGGGTTCTTGGTTACCTTCATTTACAAAGGAACAGGCTCAAAAGTTACAAGGGTCATTGGACTTCATTGGTGTCAATCACTATGTTACCAGGTATTGTTTTGATGTTCCAAGAAAAGGTGAACTTATGTCAAGAGACTATGCTCAAGATATGTCCATTGGAACTGCAGGTACGAGGGTCATTCTCACAAATAGATTTAACTCAATAAATCTCATCTTCTAATAGCCTTTCATCTTGGCCTCCTTAAATCTATGAAGAATAACATTACTGTCTTCAAATCATAAAGGAAAATGGTTTTGATCCATTGAAGTTTTATGTTATTTTAAATTCAAAAGTGATACATTGCAAGAACATTGGTATTAAGAACATTTTATGGCTGTTTTGTACTGCTTGATGAATGCAGTGGAACGAGATGGAATTCCCATCAACGTCGATGTAAGAAGATTCTGAAGAATCACATGTCCTATTATAATCATATGTTTTCTTTTTCTTTTTAGCAGGAGCTTAAATATGAGTATGTATATTTTTACAGTTCGATAGAAATTTTGGATTTAAACTATGCCTTAGTTTAGAAACATAATTCTAAACTGAGAGACAAATAGAATCCAAAAATTCGATTAAACTTTTTATAAATTTTAAATAATAAGTTCTAAGTATGCTTATATCTTGACAAAAAAATATTTACCTCATGCTGAAATTTGTGGCAGAGATCATTTTTGGGTATGCCAGTTGTACCACAAATCATGCAGGCAGTGCTTGAATATATTGAGGACCGTTCCCATAATATTCCTATTATTGTGCATGAAAATTGTGGGCACTCTTCTTATGTTATTCCTCTACCACAAGTTAGGTTTTTAGGTCCTCAATGGGAGCTCTCTGTACACTTAAGATTTATGCGGGTTCAAGAAAATATACGCATATTGGGGCTACACTTTTTTATCATTGACCATCTAATTATTTGTTTTGGACTTACAATATCAGCTTTCATGTCTGGATAGGATTTTCAGAGCCTAAAAATTCTTCTATTCCCCTTTCTGAGGCTTTGAATGACCAATTCAGGATGGATCACCATCAAGAGGTCCTTCAGTATGTGCTTGCAGCAATAAGGTCTACCATTTCTGAAACATAAAACATTTATTCATTGTGGCAGGAATTTGTGAAATGATGAATATCTCTCAGACATAAAATATTTATTCGTTGTGGCAGGAATGGGTCAGACATCTGTGGATACTTTATATGGTATTTCCTAGATGACTTTGAAGTTTTGAGTGGTTACACTTGACGTTTTGGTCTTTATTATGTGGACTTAAATGACTTTGAAGTTTTGAGTAGTTACACTTGGCGTTTTGGTCTTCATTATGTGGACTTCAATGACAATTTGAAGAGTTATCCCAAACTATCTGCTCATTGGTACAAGAGTTTTCTGCAGAGGCGGGAAAGCAAGGAATCAGTACTTGAATCTCAAATTCTACTCAACACCTACACTCCTATGAACGTCTCATAGAACCAAGAATTGAAACTCAATTTTATGAAAACAATGCGGTATATTTTAGGCATGATTTTTTTTATACAAATTTGATATTTATGTTTATATTCACTTCCAAAAATGCTTTTATAGCATTTAATATATGATGTTTATGGTAGGAAACAATGTATTAAAAAATCTCAATTATTTTTTTATTTTTATTTTTTAAGTTAGGATAGATCATATAAGTGTTAATGGATGTTCTTTTTTTCATTATCTTTATCATCATCACCATATTGGAATTTTCTAAAATTTCACTAGCTATCTCCAAGTTGTTCTTTGGACCCTTACAAATTGTTCAATATTATATTTTTTTATTCTAGAGGCATCCTAGTCTTAAAGTGATATTTGAAACAAAATTTATGAGTCGTATACTTAGAAATACGAGATTTTGTGCTTCATGTTTGCTACAAGCAAAATCACGGCAGCTTAAATTATGAAATATTGAATGACAATCTTTGTTTTCTTAGAAAATATGACTCTAGTGCTCACTAGCTGGTTTATTATTTTCTAGTAGTCATTGTTGGTGTTCCTAATGAGTATTCCTCATTATCTACACATATATGCCTTGTCTATTATTGTGGAGGTTGTTGAATCTTAGTTGGATATGTGAGATTCTCTCCAACAAGATTTTCTCCTAGAATATAATGTGGAGTTAAGTTGTTGTTGGCTTGAAGTCTCAATGGAATAGTATATTTATCTTTAGTCAAAAAACTCCATGTCTAAATTCACATTGAACTAGATGGAATAAACAATTCAATGTGTTTGTGTGTGTTATGATTGTATTTTTGTGAATTATTGTGTTTCTTATTCAATTATTTTGAAGTAAATTTGTTACAATAGTTTAGTTATTTTGAGAGCTAATCCTTGAAATAATTGAAGAAACCACAAAAGAGAAACTCTGTACATACATGTTTCCTATCATGTTGGCAACTCTATACATAAAGTAACTGACATTTATGTGGAACAACTTGCTCCTTTTGTCCTTCTCAAATTCTTTAAGGATCTCTTAAAGTACATAATTGTTTTATAAGCTTCCTAAGAACCTTAATATGTTCCTTGGTTGGAAAACTAAAATGGTATTTTATTATTAAACAAGGTCATTCTATGTAGGGTTGAAATTTGATATCCTACCTCACAAGTTAAGAATTTTTTATGGGAAGTCCTAATTTAAATACTCATTTCATCTAATGTTCAAATTTTAATTCTTTAGTTGATCTCTTAATGTACACAATTGTTCCTTCTCAAATTCTTTAGTCATCCTTTTCAAATTCTTCAATAATCCTTTATTGTATACAACTATTTTATCAAGCTTCCTAAAGCATATTCCTAGAATTCAAAGCTAAAATGATATCTTGTTCTTTAACAATTCATTTTATGCATGGTTGAGAGAAAAATGCATATTATGCTAATTGAGGAATGTTTTTCACTTGTCGAACTTATAGTATTGAATTTAACACACTAACACTTTACAACAATGAACTAACAATATTCATGATGAAAATAGCAATATGGAAGATTTATCTGCATAACGAAGAAGGCAATATGGGAGATTCCAATCACGTTCCAAGGAATTTTTTAAAATGTGGATGTGACAAAAGGTTGTTGTGGAAGTTGTTGTTTGTATATGGGAAATTTCTTGATCATTGTGTATAATCCTAATGTTGATAGATATGTCTACTAAGTGGTTCTAGTTAATGGGGCATTGATTTGAGTGTTCAATATATTTTTATTCTTTATCAAAGTATTTTTTTGTTGTATTTTTGTTCTTCAATTTATGCCTTACGACATTTCCTTTGCAACATCTAGTGCAAATGCTAGTTATATGGGCTCATTTTTCCTCCTAACTTAACTTAATCCACCATTCTCATTAGTTTATTGCATTTTTTTTATTATATCTATGCTAATAGAGTGCGTTGGGTTGGTCATTATGCCTTGAAGTCTAATTTGTGCTTAATGTAGATTTTTGGTCAATTTTGGAGACAAAGTCAAAGATTTAATGAATATTTGGCAGCAAATATTTGAAGAAGACAAGGGATAGGATTTTTAGGAGGGTGTCTCCCTCATTTATGACTCCCTACTTCGAATTCTCCTTCAAAAAGCTTGAAGCACAAGTAGCCACATCAATGCACCAAAGAGGCAGCCAACCAATTGGAGGATAATTTTTGTCTATCTCAAGTTTTGGGAGCCAAGGCTCCCTAATTTTAAGAAAGTTGTTGGGAGCTCCATTTGTATAAGTAGAGAGGCCTAGGGCCTCATTAGGTTGGTGGATGTTAGTCAATTTTTTGCACTTTTGTTGCATATTTGCTCTGCTCCACTTCGAGCTTACTTTTGTAGACAATTTCATGTAATCTTACTATTATTTTGATAATGAAGATGAGATTGTTTCTGAGCTAGCACTGAGTTACCTCAGAGGGCTGAAGCTCTTGGGTTATGGCCCAATACAAGCAGCCAAGCACCTCTAGTTTTGTATTTATATGTTTGTTTCAGTTTATGAATTCATTGTTGTTAGATAGATTTCTTTCTTAGTTAGGATAGGTTACTTTTGGTGATTTAAAAGGTTGTTCTCATTTTAGTTTGCTATAGCAAGTTGAATAATGATAGTAAAAAGATACAAAAGTTCCATCAATAGAGCCTTGTCCTCCTTTCCTCCCTTTGGGATCATGAACTGAGGCCAAGACCCTCTTGCTACCAAAAAAAACACAAATTTTCCTTTGTCATAGGGTTTCTAGTGTTGCAACTTGTTAGAAGGTTCATGCTTTGCTGTAGATCTATTTTTCCATGCTCATTTTTGTATTTAAAATAAATTTCCTTCCATGTTTTCTTTCCATGTAGCATTGTTCATCATTTACTTTCCTAGATCAGAGTTTAGACTAACTTGATGAATAGTTCTGTTTTTTAGTTTAGCTAGTTTCTTTTCTTGCTTAGTCTCAGTGTTTGATTTTCAGTTCTCTTGCAGTACATCTCTGCTCACAATTAAGTCAACCAATCAGCCATCACCATCTCTTTTTGATCCATGTTCCATAGGTCATCCAAATTCCCTCACAAATTTGTCTTAATTTTCTGCACTTTTCTCATGAACTTTCCTCTCTTTCCTTGAACAAGTCCAACCATCTTTCTCTTCCCTAATCCTCCTTGATTAACCTTAGACACATTAACACATCCTCCTAGCCATCAAATACCCTATCCACCCATTTTCCTACCTTCAAAACCTCTAAAACAGCTCTCGGCATCCTCTTGTAGACCTCATGTAGACCTCCTATAGATCCCCTGCAGCCTCCTGTAGATTTTCCTGTAGGTGTCTTTTTGAAGTCCGATTGCAGGGAAAGCCTCTAGAAGGCCACTGGGACCTCCTAGGACCCCTCCATGCATTCCTACACCTCTGCAATCTCCAAAGTCACCCTCCATCGCCACCTAATCGCTTCCACATTCACAAACAAATAAATTACATGCATGACAATTTCACCTAAAAATACATAAAAATCCAAAAAGATGTTTTTTTCTCATTTCCTTCTAGAAATAGCTTGAGTAGATGTTGGTTGCTTCCTAAGTAGGTAATGGAATTCATTTTATGGTGTTTCATCTCACTTTCTGCAAAAGTAGGATTAGCTAGTTAATTAGGGTTTGCTAGGTTTAATTCACATTTCAGTCTTCTTTCACTTTCTGCAAATAGAGTAGCCTCTGTAGGGTAATATTTCCTTTCTTTCATCACATATAAAGCTTCTTCAAGAATTCATAGAAGTTTGCTTGGGCTCCTAGTGATCTTGCACAAGCTAACCAAGTGACAGCCTATAGTAAGAACTAGTACTTGTGCATACAACACCGTCGCTTCCAAGTTTGTCATGAACTACCGGGTTGATAAAAGTAAAGTAGGAATCCCAGGAGTTGCAAAATTATAAAGTAGCTCGTATTACATAGCATGGTAAGATATAACGGAGGATGTATTAGAAGACAATGGCTTGAAGGAACTCATTAATCAAGGAATCAAAAAGCCAACTTCAACTAATGCACAAGAGTTGGCTGAGTGGAAGAAGTGTATGGCAAAGGCGAAATGGATCATCCTTGAGTGAGTTTGAGACCATATTGTCTCGAGCCTCCATGGGAAGGATACTCCATTTTCAATGTGGAAGACATTGAAGGACCTCTACTAGAATAGTAGCAACCAGAGGAAATTGGTGCTCAAGGATACGCTTCGAAGAATCAAGATGGAGAAGGGAGATACTATTTCCACATATCTGAACAAGCTCACCACCTACAGAGATGAGCTTAGCAGCATGGGAATAACTACAACTGATGATGATATGGCGAGCCTCGCTCTCCTTGGCCTTCGAAAGAGTTGGAATAGCCACCAGGACTCCGTGAATGAAGGGAGAAACTATTGGATTTGGAACGACTAGGGTCAGATCTTATGCAGGAGGAGATCAAGAGGAGAACATGAGATGGTTATTCATCCAAGAATGATGATGAAGAAAATTTGGCCTTAGCAAGTAAGACAAGGAAAGGGAAGGGGAAGGCTTCCAATTCCAAATCGAATTCTTCTCATGGAGGTAAGAAGGGTGACATGTCTAAACTGAGATGCTTTAATCGTCACAACATGGGACATTATGCGACTAGTTGCCCATCGAAGAAGTCTAATAAGGGATCCTCGGAAGGATCGGAAGGTGAGGCATTAGCCTCTTAGTTTGAAATGGACTTTACCCTCATCGTATGCATGGTATCATCGATGATGGGTTGTGTCTGGTATCTTGACAGTGGAGCCTCATTCCACATGACCAATGATAAAAAGCTATTCAGTGCCTTGGTGGAGAAAGACCTTAAGATGTACATAGAGATGGGTGATGATGAAAGGTATAGTGTTTCAAGAGTGGGCACAGTTGATTTTCAGAGGCAGCATGGAGCTCCTCTCACCTTGACCAATGTGATGTATGTGCCTGGACTGAAGAACAATTTCGTATCCATCGTGATGTTGGAGGACAAAGGCTATGTTGTTGTCTTCAATAAAGGAAAGGTGTTCCTAATACACGTAGTCATGAGTCAGACCAAGAGGATAGGGTTTCAGGTGAAGAATCTCTATAAACTAGAGGTAGATGATTGTGTAGCATTAAGTATGAAAGAAGAATTGGTGCAAAGCCAAGACATTGGTGAGTTGTGGCACAGGTGGTTCGGCCATTTGCATCATGGGGCTTTGAAGATAATGCAATAGATATCTACAGGACTTCCCAAAGGTAAACTTGAGCAAGTTGACACATGAAAAGGTTTTACCTTGGGAAAGTACACCAAGTCTTCCTTTCATGATCAAGACAGTCAAGCAAAGGCTATCTTAGAGTGAGTTCATACTGATGTGTGTGTACCATTCTTGATGGCATCCATAGCAAAGCAAAGGTATTTTTTGATTTTCATTGATGACTATTCTCCTAAATGATGGATTTATTTCATGCAGAAGAAGGACTAAACCTTCACAAAGTTTTATGAATTCAAAGCTTTGGTTGAGAAAGAGTCAGGGAAGAAGATCAAGACCTTGAGAAGCGAAAATGGTGGAGAATATTTCTCTCAAGGGTTTAAGGACTTTTGTGTAGTAGAAGGAATTAAACGAGAGTTGATGGCACCTCATAACCCACAACATAATGGGGTGGCTGATAGGAAGAATAGAACCATTGTAGGGGTAGCACAGGCAATGCTGCATGACCAAGGCCTACCACTTCACTTGTGGGTTGAGGCATGCAACACAGTGGTCTATTTGCAGAATAGAAGCCCACATCGCATACTTGGGATGAAGACACCAGAGGAAGCCTTCTCAGGTAAGAGACCAGATGTTGGTCACTTCAGGATCTTTGGCTTATGGGTGTATTTACATGTGAAAAAGGATGCACGGAAGAAGCTTGAGCCGACAACAGAGTTGGGGATACTTGTGGGGTACACTGATACACCTCACAACTATTGGGTGTACTTGCCTACTAGTCGGAGGACAGTGGTTCATAGAGATCTCAAGTTTGATGAGCAGAAGGCCATGCAAGTTTCCCTTGAGAGGGAGCTCCAACTATAGGCTATGGAGGAACTGTTGGTTCCTAAGGAGGAGGAGCCTTAGACTGGTGCAGAGTAGCCGCATGCAGAGGTTCCAGGAGTGGAGACATCCACTCAAGTAGAGTCTTCCAGAGATGGACGAAAGCACACAAGAGAAGTTGACAAATTGTTGCAGGATGCGAGAGAGAATGTGGGAGCACCATTTTCTTAGCGTAGATAGAGGAGGTCACCTAAGAGGTACACTGGATACATGGCCCTTTTTGGGGAATGTGTTGAGACCGATCTTCTACCTTTGAGGAAGCAGTGTAGCAGCCAATTTGGGTTAATGCTATGGTGGAGGAGTGTGACTCCGTAGTTTGTAACAGTGTTTGGGATGTGGTTCTGAGATGAGAGAACAAGACAGATGTGAGTTCCTGTTGGCTTTATAAGGTAAAGCAAGATGTTGATGATGGGAGGATCATGTTGCTGCACTATATTTCGACAGAGGACCAAGATGTTGACATTTTGACAAAGGCATTGTCAAAGTGTAAATTCGAGTTCCATAAAGACAGGATCGGGGTGGCAGATAATCCCTTTCTTGTTGAGAGGGAGTGTTGAAATGTGGAAAACAAGAATAATTCCCATTTAATTTTTCCTTGATTAAATTGTGAATTAAAATCGAATCTTAGTCCTTAATAACTACTTGGGAAATAATTAATTAAGTTATTTTGACTTAATTAGTTGGAGAAATTCAAGTTAGAAGTCTTTTTGAAGTCATGCAAGAGTTATCCCTTAAATTAAGGAGATAAGATTGAGTTATATTTGAGTTGTAATTAGTTAACTCAGGTTACTGAGTTAATTCTAGTTAAATTAGTTACAAACTATTTGAGGAACTAATAGAGAGTTAATAGTCAGTTGACGCATGCATGCACTCAACTAGTGTACTCCAGTTAACTGAAGCTTCTCTCATCATAAACTCATGCATGTATATTCTGAGAAAGACCCAATTGAGATTAAAGTCAAGGACAATGTACTATCAGTTGCATGTGTTTTCTTATAAAGAAAACTCATGCATGTAGTCAAGGCATCATTCCTTGAGGATTGCACAATTCTGACACTGTGTGAGATTAGGTGATCATCCACTGGGTAGAAGATGTTTTCCACTTGGTTGAAGGAGAATCATCCCAGAGGAATAGTGCAAGGAACTAGGAGCTTGGAGGGTAGAGAGGAAGGCTGGAGAGAAGCCAAGTTTTCCTGTGAACATCTGTGAGGATTGTACTGCGAGCTGGCTAGCTGTGAGAGCTAAGGCTTTGTATAATTCCTATGTATTTCCACCTTGTATGATAATACAGATAGTGGGGTTTTTAGTTGAGGCTTTCCCCAAAGTATTTTCATGTGTATTGTGCATTGATTCTTCTTCTTCTGGTTATATTTTTCAACTCGATCTTTAAGCTTCTACAAATTGATAGTAGAAGTAGGTTATAGTATTCTACTTTGATTTATATTGCATTATCAGGTTAACCTACATCCAAATTTTGTACAAGGAACAACACCACAGTGGTAGAGAGTTAGAGGATACTTTGGATGAAGAACAACACAAGAGAGGGAGATGATTTTTGACAAATGAGCAACATGGAGGATTTTTGCACATCTATAGCACTCAGAGAAGATATAGGTCTTGGTTGAGAAAAAAGAGCATGTAAAGAATTATCCTCATGTGAAGATCAGTCTGTTGATGCTTTGGGGTTGGAAGGTAGACATGGTATTCTCTAGATTTCTTTAATGACCAGACTGGAAAATTGATACTTGGATTCCTAGTAAGAAAATTTCTTAATTTATCCTTTTCTTGCTCATCTAGTTTTGGCAATGATTTTTAGATTCCCTTCATTGGGAGGAACCACTATGTTACATGTATTCAAGGTGGAGGTGAAGCCTCTAGATACCCTAGAATTTATTGGTTGTCGAACAATTGAAGGGTGGAGGTAATAGGCCTACAGACTCCCATTTTTAATGGTGACTACTAAATAATTGGTGGGTGGAGGTGGGGGAACCTCTAGAGTCCCTATTTCAACTAGGAGTTGGATGTCTGATCCCTTGAGAAAAAACCACCCCAGTCTCTAGAATATGGCTCACGAACTGCAAATAATGATTGGTTGTAGCTTATTTGTGTTTAGGTGGAGATTCATTTTTCTAGACTTAGTTTCCCAAGTCTAACTCAATATAAGTATCTCCATATGTGAAGTTTCCATGAAATTTTTGTTTATGCTATTAAGTTAATTTTGTATTGTGGCATGAAAGGTTCATGGTTTCCTTGTGGTTACAAGGATAAAATTATGACAATATTCCATACAAGAATGTGAATGAATGGTTCCTTGTATTAAATGGTTTTGTACTAACATGTTGTATGCAAGGAAAATACATAGCTATATTAGTGTTATATGCATTTATTAAATACAATTGTGTAGTTAGTGTGAGTAAGCACTAGGGAAGATATAACAACTTTTGTTTATTTGATTAAATATGGAACTTAATTGTTGAGTTGAACAATTATGGTTTAAATCCATAACGGATGTGTATAGGGAGACCTATATCATTCTCACATTATAGGTAAATTCAATGGTACAATTGATATACAAATGTGCATTAATCTCATTGGAATGAATGTAAGAATGCTTGGAAGTTTCATACTAGTAGTTGTATGCAAGGAGAGAATGCACCATAATGAAAGAGACATATATACATATACATATGTATGTGTGTGTGTGTGTGTGTGTGTGTGCATATAAATATGGTTGATTTATGTGTTGAGGTTTTGGTCTTAGTTCTTGCAAATCATTGTAACGACTATATGTGCAGTAAGTTGAATATGCTAATGGCATGTAG
This sequence comes from Pinus taeda, assembly GCA_000404065.3. Lineage (NCBI taxonomy): Eukaryota > Viridiplantae > Streptophyta > Pinopsida > Pinales > Pinaceae > Pinus > Pinus taeda. The sequence goes on along the minus strand of APFE031073223.1, from coordinate 115 downwards.
ACAAACAATGTAATTATACATGGCCCTGTATTATTAATTAGTCCATAGACTGGAGCAAATAATTTTAGATCATGCACTTGTGTATTGACATACATGGTTACACATATTATATATA
>APFE031073222.1:221909-274323 GCA_000404065.3 Pinus taeda | reverse complement strand
TTGCTTTTTGTGCAAGTGACAGTTGTTGCACTTGTTCTTGTAATTTTGATATATCATATAGCATTTCTTCTTCTTCTTCATGAGTCATGCTAGAGCTTCCAGGCTCCTTACTAGGCGTTTGCATTTTCTTTCCTCGGGGCATCAGTTACCGATAAGAATGCTCTATTATGCCCTTTGAATTCCTTCAAAATAAATTTTCAAACCAAGCTTAAACAAAAATTTAAGAAAATCTACACACCTTTTTTCGCTTTGTAGGAGCTTGATATTGCCTCTGATGTATCTCTGTACTTTCCAATCATCTAGTTCTCAATTTGTGATCTGTAGTAGCCCTTTTTTTCCTCTTTCCAATGCCACAATTTTGACCCAAATTGGTTTCTCCAAGGAAGAGTTATGTGAAATCTCCCACAGTGACTTGATTATAGACTAGTTCAGTAGAGTGAACTTGTACGACGTGCCATGAGTCACTCTTTTGACTTTTTTATATGAAACATTCATACAAGAAGCTACAATCCTTCCTCTTTCTGAACCTTCTTATGAAATTTCAATCCGATCCCTAAAGAGAAAGTTATGACGATTTTCCCCAGGTCACCTGTTTGGAATGTAATTCAAGAGTCTGCAAAAAGACCAACTTCCTCATATCATATCTCCGCAAATATCGCGTCAAAAGCTCTAAAATTTGGACAAAGGTTCAGCGCGATTTCTTCTCAAATGGGTTTTTTTGCGACTTCTGAAACGTCACAGAAAAAAAGTTATAGCAAAAATGCCACGATGATCTGTTTGGAGTAGCGAAACCCTAGAATCCAAAGCTCTGATACCAAATGTTATGAAACCAACTCAAAAAAGATAGAAAAGATAGATCAACGCCTTAGAATTCAGCCTCTTCGAGGGGGCAACCTCCTTTTACATTACATAAACGAACAATTCTTGGATGATTCAAATGACAAAACCTCTTTCTATATATAGGAGTCTAAGGAGTCACAATATAAACCTAGCCGACCTAACAATAATAATATAAAGCCACAAAAATAACAATAAAGGGATTCTATGGGGCACAGTAATAATAATATGGGGGCAATAGGGGCACAACAATATTAATAAGGGGTATAACTACAATAGTAATGGGGTAATCACTAGTATTATAGGGAGCCAATAGTCATTGTAGTGGTAATTATGTGCAGGTATACCAACGAAAGGTCTTCCAATGCATTCTGAAAAAAAATACAATATTTCGAAGAAAAATTGTGAGAAATTTCTAAATAGACAGTGATACATTTGCCTTAAGGTACTGAACTTGTGCTACATTTTCCTTAAGGTATTCAACTTGTGTGAACATATCTTATTTTTCAAACACCAAGCAATGCAAGGAAAGAAGTAGTATCTACTTGATTGCTTCCTAGTATAAGTGAGAGGTATTTCAAGCAATGGCAAGTCTAGCAAAAAAAACTGATACAGAATAGTTAAGGAAACAATCCAAAACCTCAAAACCTCATAAGTATTGGGTGACAACATTTAACCAAAAGATGATAAATTTAAAGGTTTCAAAAATAAAATGACCCTGACATTTAATCCAAGTTAGATTTGCCAAATTCTACGCAAGTAATATTCCAAAAAGAAAAGAGCCCATAAATTCCAAGATCATACCTTTTTATTATACTCGCTAATCTTCTCTTAGAGATTTTGCACTTTAGACTACAAATCAGATTGTTGTTTATTCAAGACCAAAATATTTTGCTACAACTACTTCATTTTAGGCTCTAATGCCTAAGTTAGAGGCTGCTTTGATTGTCTTTTTGCTTAAATCTCAGTGAATTCTCATTCCAAATAAGCTATTTTTTTCCCCTAAGTAGGAAGAAAAAATGTCAAAATAGATTAAAACCACTATAAAATATAGCACAAGGATCTCACAACATATGATGTCCATCTCACCTATAGTGGGAAAAATTGATGAGAACGCTGAAGAACTTGATGGTACACTGGTGATTGGACCTGAAAATATCCTTCGAAGAGAAATCATGGAACTGACAAGATTGGTTGTTTTGTGCTTGGACACGATCGCTGAAGCTTTCGAGAGCTGCAACTTATATTAGGATCAGGTTGACCTACTTTTTAACGGGGTGCATAAACCCGTATACTTATACAACAATATTGTTCACCAACTGTACTATAGAATCTCTCCATTCTTATCAAAACAAGAGCAACAATGGCAATTTTTGGTGAGGAGCCTCTTTTGGTAGAGAACCTGTAGATATTTTGTATGTTTCCAATACACTTAGATTGTCGTCAGTAATAGGTACCTTAGATTTTGAAGTGAAGGTCAGCTGAAGAAAAATGGGTTCATCTGAGGCTATGCATGTTCCCTAAGATGGTTGGTTAAATCTATTGAAATAAATCCTGGATGCAACTTAAATGGCATGTAGGTCATTGAAGAAACACAAAAAAAAACTTCATGGCCAGTGGGGGCAGATCTTTCAAACTTTGGTGAAAATAGGGGCTCAATGAGAAGGGAATTATATTAAAATTTTATGGATAATGGAACCACCACTAGTAATTATCTTTGTGAACAAATGGGTCAGTATTTTTTTAATTTAATTCGTAGTAAAAAGATGCTTTGACATGGCATTATGACCTATATGCCATGAATCAAAGTGCACCGTGCTCATGGAAGTAAAACAACTAAACAACCTCTGTCACATTCATAAACAAAATCCATAAGTCAGCTAATGTAACTTCAATCTTTTAATAAAACTTATCTAGGGATACGACCCTTGCAACTTCCAGGAGGAAGCACATACTGGCTATTTTATTTCATTTCCTCCATCACCATTTTTGAGTGCCAAAAGCCCCGTTCTCCCCTGCATGTATTCTCATTTTCCATGAATAAACACAGGCCAATAGTATTATTTCATTTTACATCATTTTCAAGGGCAAAGAGCCCCATTCTCCCCACATGTATTCTAATTGACAAGTGTCAGAACTTTTCCTTCCCCTCTTCAAAATGGTGCTTGCACCCTAAATTCGTTCTTTTATTGACAAATTTCAGAAGCCTTCCTTCCCCTCTTCAAACAGGGGGCTTGGATGCTTGGAAGCAGTGCAGGGGTTCGCTCCATGCCAAAAATCAAAATGTATGCAGTAATTTTCTATTGAAAGAACAAAATAAGAATATCTAGTGTCTTTGTGCTAGTGCAGAAATAGGAAGGTCTAGGGTTCGATTCTTGAGATGCCCATGGTATTTTGCTGAAAGAGGGAGGGGCATCTCAGAATCCCAAAAATTTGGAATTATCTTCTGAATTTTTGAAATATAAATAACATTTTTCTCCTAGTTTTCCAACACTTCTAGATCGCAGAAGATTCGTAATTTTGTGTGTTCCTACATGTAGGTAAGAAAAATTAAACCTTGACTCCTAAAGAACACTCTCATTCTCGTGAATACAAGTCCAAATAGGTAGATGCAGACATACATATAAGCTCTAACATTTTGCTCCTAGTTTTCCAACACTTCCAGATCGGAGAAGATTTTTTCTGTTCTTGCATGTAGATAAGAAAAATTAAACCCTGACTCCTAAAGCACACTCTCATTCTCATGAATGCAAGTCCAAATAGGTAGATGCAAACATACATACAAGCCCTATGCTTGGGTCATGTATTGAGTGAAGAAACAGTAGATATGGGAGATGGTATCAGGGTTTGATTTCAGAAGCTATTTGTGGGTAACAGGCCGAACCCAAAAATCTGTTAGACTACTAAAAATGTTTTTTACATTGAGGATAGGAAATGAGTAAGAAGCCATCTTGCACAAAACTCAATGAGTAGACTACAACCTATTTTTTTTTTTTAATTCATGGACTCTAAATCAATGGTCTGATAGAAAAGTCAGGTTTGAAACATGAAACCACTTTGTTTCCCACCCTTAGACTATTGTGCATAGAGGTAATGGGTGGTCAGGTGGTAGTTTTCAAATTTTCAAATGTTTTGTTTCCCACCATTAGACATTGTGCGTGGAGGTAACACATGGTTAGGTAATGGTTGTGAAATGTGATTAAGGGAGGAGTCTAACTAGATTCTTTCTAATTCCATGCTAAGCAGTAAATAATTTTTATTTTTATTAGTCTTTTAAATTTATATTAAATTTCATATATAGATAAATATAGTTATAAATTTGGTAGATATCTTGCAGACCCTATCCCATATCAGTGGCCTCAGTCGGTGGACTATTTTAAATCTTAGTGAAATAATTTTAACTTTAAATTTCATAATATATCTAAAATATAGATATATCACATATATTATCGTATATAATATAACCAAATTACGTTGTTTCTTGGTAGTTGCTATTTGTCACCTATCCAAATGCTAGTATTAAAGCAAACATCACAATCATAAACAAAGACACTTGTCACATATAACAACTCTAGTTAACATTATCGTAAACAAAGGAACTTATTACAGATGTAACTATTTAGTTGTTCAATCTTAAACAAAGAAACTTATTAGAGACCATTATCATGTAACAACTTTAGTTAACAATGAATCTTTATCATAGAGCAGAATTTGCTCATCACAGTTATAATGTAACAACTATAGTAAACCCTACTGTAAACAAAGGAACTTATTACATATATAACAACTCTTATTAACTAGCTATTTAACTAATCTTATCTCACTGGAAATATTTTGGAGGAATAATTTCTTCTATATGCTTAGTCATAGATGATAATTTATTTTATTTTAAAATGTGTAGTGTATCCATAAGGTGTATAACAATTAGTTTATGTGGGGTTTAATCCCCGTCACAGGGTCAAACCTCATGGGGAGGGGCTGAGGACTGGAAATCACTTTGGGGTAATTAAACTTCCCAAGGGGCATCCGAGCTTGACCAAAGCCTCACAGAATCTTGGTGATAAGCATCATATTGTTGTTAGATCGGTCTTTTTCCAACCAATAAACATGTTGGCCCTGACCTAGGCTCCACCTAGCTACAAAAAAAAATGTTTCTGGTGTAATTAGTAATATGTGTAGATAAATTTAAGGATTTAATTAAAATATAATTAGAATAATATTATATTTATGTTGAGGATAATAATTATTTATTTTTTTGTTTATAAAGGGTGCGTATTACATACAATTTTAGAGTTTTCACAATTAAGTGATTTGGTTGTGTTTATGCCATGCCTACACTAAAATCACTTCTCTCAACAAAAAGCCATCGAACTCTAATACAAATGATACCTCTAACATTACATCCTAATGTCAAATACTCCCACAAGAATTGATTGTCCTTCATGTGATCAAAATATGACCCCCCTAATGACAAGGAGCTTTGCTTCTTCTCCACCAAGTTTCTATGTTTCTCCTTTAACAATAGTCTTCCAACAAAGCAGGGTAGGCCTTGTGTGACATAAATGCTTGTGTCAATGAGGTCAAAGCACAAGGAGAGCACCCACCTTATGTGTGTCCATCTTTTACATACATATATGCATGGGAAACTTCCATAGATTTCACCACCTTTGATGGATGGTAACTTAGGTAGACCATCAATGCCCAAGTTCCAAGCATCTTTCACTTAAAGGACCAAGAGAATTGAACTTGTGACCTCACCAAAATGGGGAGAGAGATCTCACACCTTACTTATGGCTACTTAAACTAACCCTCAAGACTATTAGACACCTAGCCCATCTTTGGAGAATAATCAATGGAATCGTAAATTACTGATATTGTGTTGGATCCACACTCACATCTAATGTGGATTATTTCTAACCCTTTGCATTAGAGACACCCAAGGGTGCTAATTACTTTCCCTCCTCCACAACACTTAGCATGCAACCCTCATCCATGCATTTGATGAACTTTGTAAACATAATCATTATCAACAAAGGGGAAGCTCCTCACTCCAATGTATTCTTCTCAATATCTATGTGCTTCATGTGTTTTTCATCACCACTCTAGTCCTCTAACCTTTACTATGTGTTATATCCCTCACAACAAAATCTTATTACATAAACATTGAAGATAAATGCAACATCTGCCCACTTCTATTCCATTTGGCATTTCAACCCTCCATGCATTCAACATGGTTGTCCAACCCAAACTTATTTTATATCATCAACACTATGTTTTGACCCTTGTTCCATTAGATTGATGTTGGTGGCAAGAGAAATAAATGGGATTCAAGGTTGTTTTGTTGAACTAGAGAATGTGAATTATCAACCAAGATATTACCCAACAACCACCCTTTCTCGTTATTATATTTCAAGAACTTTGAATTCATTTGAGGCTAGTTGATTTCTACTTGAGATACTTCATCACACCACTCATTTAGTGTTCAAAGGAAACAATTAGCAATATTTGCAATTGTCATTTTGAGATCTTGGGTTTCATTATCATGGGTTACCATTCACTGGGCCTTATTTTCCTTCCTCATTTTTCTTATATCTAGGACTTACGGAATGAGGTTTTTATTAGTCTGGACCAACTCATATATAATCATTTACATGAATTTTCACTTCCACCTTAGGGTTTAGACTTAGATACATCATTCTACCGTATCTTTAATGATTTTGGCTTTCGATGTTTCCTTTTCTTTCATCACAAATGACAAAAAGGGAAATAATTTGTCAAAACTCTATGAATGCTTAATTGTAAAGTTTTCATCTCACAAAAATGAATGAACATCCTTTGGAATGAAATGGGATAAAATTTGATTAAAGGAAATTAGGGGTACAATAAGATTGATGTCTATCACTTACTCAATTCACCAAGTATATTCCCAAACCATCAAGATGACACACTTCTTTGAGTAAAATTATGAAACAACATGGAACAATCTAGCTTAGAACCTATAACCAAAACATCAAGAGTTAGAATAGAGTGCTTAAGTGATCCCACATTGAAGATGCCATATACACACGAATCATATATATCAAGCTAAATGTGGTAGCTAAAGCAACCTCTTCCTACATCTAGGGTCCTAGATGGCCAAGGAAAGGTGTCATCAAAAAAATGATACATCCATGAGTGACATATGGATGCATGTATGTTAGGTGGAAAATGATACTTAGCTCTCCACTCAATAAAATGTTGTGTTTTGAAGTACAAGGTTTGCATCTTTGGAACCTGACCTCATCGTTGTTTGAGCTTCCATACACACGCCACTATTTTGGGTGGTTCTCTCATTCTCTATGTTTTTTATATGGAATCTATAACCATTGATTAGGAATCCCTTGTACTTATTCATGAATTTCCTAGGGCCCTGTGCTAGCCATTAAAGTGTATCAGACACCTTTCCATCTCCTTCCACCTGTATAGTTTTAGATTTTTAAATGTAGTTAGAATTCATACATTCAACCTATGAAAAACTATTTAATTTCCTACATGACAATATTTTCATATACTACTTTTTAAGTACACTTATAATATAAATAATATCGGTGCCTGTTGTTTTAACCAACTAGTAAATATGGGTGTGGAGTTTTTGCAATAGAGCTTCATCCTTTTTTGTTTGGGTAATTGAGTTGGAAATCTTCATTATGTCCATCCTAATTCAACAATTATGGACAATAGATATGGTGGTTAATGTGTTTTGATAAAGTATGAATAAAATATTTTTAAAGGTAAAACATGTTAATCTGTCAATGGATCTATGTTTTGTTAAACCATAAACAAACAAACAAAAAATTACATTCCAAATATGTTACTTACCTTATCCATGGATCAACTTCGTTTGTGTGAAATAGAACCCACCTATGGGCTTGTTCCTAACTAATGTCATCCAGTTCTGAAGGAATTGGAGCAAATAATGGATTTCCATCAAGGATAACTTCTTCAACTTCCTCATCCCACACTTCATTTCGACCATGTGTGGATCCAATAACTTCCATACCTTTCAAGTATCCTCCACAATATAGCTTTCAACAATCCATCCTTCAGGCCTATTTTTTTTTAACATAACTATTATATACTTTTATGTTCCTACAAAATGAACAAAAGAGAATTAAGTAATGTCAAAAGCTTTCAAAAAAAATCATCTTGTTGTTGTGCTTGATAAAAAGTAAAGATTCATGTACCTTTCAAAGGGGTACACCCGTCTATATGCAATCGGGCCACAACATCGAAGCTCACATACCAAACGTACATTCAAATGAAACATTATATTGAAGAATGAAGGAGTAAAGTACTTTTCAAGAAAGCACAATGTCTCAACTATATCATTTTCCAACTTGTCAAGGTTCTCTACTGAAACTGATTTTGCATAGATTTGCCTATAAAAGTGAATGGATAGCTCCTCGAATGTGTGGTCTTGAGGGAAAAGTATGTAAGAATTTGATTGAAGGTGAAAATTAATAAGGAATTGTTGAATTGTGGTAATGGACTTGAGAGAGGAATTTGCATTCACACTTAACCTTGGAAATTATGGGTTCACTTCAGGAAGTATTTTATTTCCTCTAAATCAAGTTATAGGAATCGCTATATTTGGAATCATTGTATTAGCAATTCCTCGTTATACCTATTTCCACGATATCTTCAGCATATTCATTATTCTATGGTCTATGTCTCATCAAAATGGATTTATAATGGTGTGGTAGTAACTCATTATGACTACATATCGCCTCTATATGCACCTTCTCAAGAAGTTTTTTCAAACCCAAATGTGATTCTTTAGATCATATATTTCTAAGGTATGGCTTATCTAAGGCTTGTATGTATCCTCCAGACATGCACTCTAGACTCTGTTAATGACAATTCGCGGTTGTCATATATTAGCCATTACACAATGAATAAGGTATTAGTGATGTCTATGTCATATGGACAATAACACTCAACAAAACTCATAACAGTGACTTAAATTCTAGACAATAATCTATTTTAACCTCATAAATTCTAATTTCAATGACTCTCCTATATTAGGGTAGTAAGATATATGGAGGCTAATGCAGTGATAAGAATATGTGTTGATAGTGTGAATCTTTCACTTCCTACAGTGACCTGATCAACAGACATATATATAAAATTATATATATATAAATATATATATATTAAATATATTATAATAATAGATATTCACAATTCAAACTACTTATATCAAGTGAGTCAACCTATGGAGATGTTGATTTACAATAGGTTCATTGTGATCCTAGAAATAAACCTCAATAAATTTTTAGTGACAAGCAGTGGAATAATTTGATTTTTGCAAAGACAATCCTCTCTCAGTTTAAGGATAATTAGTCTCCCTAAAATCTTTTATACCTAGCATCAAGTAGCAGAATAGGAATTTTGTTGAAGTCATCTCTAAACTCAAAGTAGTCCTCCTAAAAGTTTGCAAGACCTGAAGCTATCATAAAAGTAAAGAAAATAGAATCATAAGCAGTGATCTTTCTTGGTTCCCTCATAGTTATATGTAAGTGGTACTGTTTTATGTACGTCACCTCAAGCTCACCACTATTTATGGTCCAGCATTAAGTATGAAATCGATACTGCTTATTAGCAATGGTGCTATGTTACAATACCTATAAATTGATGATGTCATTATAGTCTTGTTCACAATCGAAGTTGTGAACAAGACAGATATGAACTCTGGAAAGCTTAATTGTCATCCTTTCAAAGGTTATCTTCTATAAATAAGTTACAAGGATCTCTCAGCTAATGAGATATTAAAGCTTCTACATTTAGCAAAGAACATGTGATCCTAAATTTAACATGGTATCAGAGCCAAGTTGAGGACAAGCCCAAGCAGTAGTGAACATAATTATGACAATTCTCTGTGGCCAAGTAATCATCATGGAGATAGAGTTTTCACCCCCCTTGAAATACTACACTACACATGAAGCAACTCTATCAAGTATTTAATCTCTGTAGCCTTGTTGACATAGATATTCACTTGTTCTGAAATTTCAATGCAATTCTAAAGTGGATAGGTTGAAGTGTTAATGATTGTTTTTTGTTTTTTTTTTTCTTTGGTTCGATTTGGTTTACTCGATGGACTATTTCAGACTTCTGGACACACACTTCTACGTTCTTTATGGTATGGCTCGACCCCTTATCCAAGGAAGTCAACTGTGCAAAGATAGCTTAATTTCTAGAAGTTGGCCTGTATATAATGCAACACTAATTTACATACCTATATGCTAATACTGCTAACTCTGACAATTGTTTGGCATATACACTAATTTGTAGACCTGAGTGCTAACATATGTATTCAATTTGTGTTCCAAAGCTCATACACTTTTGAATGATCTCGGGCACAGTAGTTCTGTTCTTGTGAAGTCCTCTGTCATGACAATGTTTCGCTCAACTATTTTGATGCTTAAGTTATGATATCAATTTCTGAGGTCAACACCGTCTGAGGATTTCTTTTGGAATTCACATGCTTGAAAAAGTGTTGAAAAGTGTTATGTTGAAAATAGACCTTGAGGATCTAGACACAAGCTTAGCTCTATGGCATCAAATGCAAGAAACAGTTCGGTCCAGTCTATGTATTGTGTACAACTATGTGTTGTATCCTTGAATTAATACAACATGTCGGATCCCTTATATAAAGAACTATAACACAAGTTTGGTTGAGCTGAGTGTATAACTAAATGGGTATGATTCATCTAGTTTAGTGATTATGATTTGATCTAAGGATTCAATCTCCGTATGTGTTGGTGCAGAGAATCTGATCCTTAGTTGTTTTATGGCCATGGTTGGACGTGAGCCTTGAATTGGTAACTTATTAAGTGGGATGAGATAAGATTGGGCATGAGTAGACTAAGATGATTTATAGGCCATTCCTAGGTGAACAAGGCATAGTATAGTTGTAGTAATTGTAACTTAGTCAAGATGTTGTAGTCGAGGTAGGACTTGGCTGGTTCCCAAGTCTTAAAACCAATAAGGGTAGTTATGAGGGCATGATAGCTAAGGAGTGCCAGGGCATGCCAAGGAATGAAAAGGCATGATAATGCATGCCAAAACAATGCATGTCGAGGAGTTTTGTGGAGTGTGAGGGCATCACAATGGAGAACTAGGTCAAAGTGCATGGAAACAAATGAATAAGAGTGTCTTCCAGGTGTCCCAAGGACGAAGTGTATTAGGAGAATTTTATAATAGGAATTGCAATAGGTAAGCCTACAATTATGATAAGGGGATGGAAAAAGCAATTTTAAACACAGGGATACCTTTGTCTAGGGACAACACTATTTTTTCGATGACTTGGTTGGGTTACCAAGTCACAAAAAAAGTAAGGCTATCTATGAGGGCATGACAACTAGGGAGTACCAAGGTGTGCAATGAATTCTAGGAAGTGATAGCACATAATAGAAATTTCCAAGGCATGTTAGGCATTCCAAGACATGCCAAGTGCTAAGGCATGCCAAGAGGTGTTAGGTGTTAGGTGTGGCGCCAACACATGCTAGGGAGTGCTATGGAAACACAAGAAAGGACTAGTTTCAATTGCATGGAAATGAATGAGTAAGAGTGTGTGATAGGGAGTGTTAGAAAGTCCTGGGTGTGTTAAGGAGGCATTGAAAAGGTATTCTAGGTAGTGCAAGGGAAACACAAGGGAGGACTAGTTTCAATTGCATGGAAATGAAGGAATAAGAGTGTATGATAGGGAGTGTTAGGAAGTTCTGGGTGTACTAAGGAGGCATTAACAAGGTATCCTAGGTAGTGTCAAGGCATGATAGAGTATTAGGAAAGAATATCAAGATGTTCCAAGTGCTAGGATGTACCAATGTGTGCCGAGGAGTGTTAAGGAGTGCTAGGGATGCAAAAGCTAGAACTAGGTCATAATGCATGGAAATGAATGAATAAGAGTGTGTGATAAGGAGTGTCAGTGAGTTCCAAGTGTGTTAATGAGGAGTTAAAAGGAATGATTCATAGTGCTAAGGAATGTTAGAGTGCTAGGGTGGCACACGACCAAGATGTGCCAACGCGTGGAAGGACCTAGTGCCTCGTTTCCTCTCATTTTACTTCAATTAAATGGAGCAACTAGGCCTTGAGGCACAAACCTACACAACTAAACTTTGCACACTACAAAATCCTAGGACTTGAAATAGGTAAGCCTACGATTGTGATAAGGGGATGGAAAAAGTAGTTTTAGACAAAACGATACTGTTCTCTAGGGACAACACTATTTTTTCAATGACTTGGTTGGGTTCCAAAGTCGCAAAAAAAGTAAGGCTACCTATGAGGGCATGGCAACTAGGGAGTGCCAAGGTGTGCAAGGAATTCCAGGAAGTGATAACACATGTTAGAAATTTCCAAGGCATGTTAGGCATTCCAATACATGCCAAGTGCTAAGGCATGCCAAGATGTGCTACGTGTTAGGGTGTGGCACCAACGCATGCTAGGGAATGTGAGGGAAACAAAAGGGAAGACTAGTTTCAATTGCATGGAAATGAATGAATAAAAGCATGTTATAGGGATTGTTAGCAAGTTCTAGGTGTGATAAGGAGGGGTGGACAAGGTATGTTAGGTAGTGCCAAGGCATTATAGAGTGCTAGGAAAGCATGTTGAGATGTGCCAAGTGCGAGGGTGGGCCAATGTGTGCCAAGGAGTGTTTAGAAGTGTTAGGGAATCACAATGGAGTGCTAGGTCATAATGCATGGAAATGAATGAATAAGAGTGTTTGACAGGGAGTGTCAATGAGTTCCAAGTGTGCTAAGGAGGAGTGACAAGGCATGCTTGGCAGTGCTAAGGAATGTTAGAGTGTGAGGGTGGCATGCGACCAAGATGTGCCGAAACGTGCAAGGAAGTGTTATCTAGGAGTGCTAGGGAAACACAAGGGAGCACTATGTTAAAATGCATGGAAATGAACAAATAAGAGCTTGTGATTGGAAGTGTCAATGAGTTCTAGGTGTGTTAAGGAGGGAGTGACAAGCTATGTTAGGCAATGTTAAGGCATGCTAGAAGCCAAGGCAACATTCCAATATGTCCTAGGTTCTAGGGTGTACCAACACATGTCAAGGATTGTTAAGGAGTACTAGGGTGTACCGATATAGGGCCCACAACACTACCCTCATCTAGGACTCTTCAAATCTACCACCTAATAGTGATTTGAGTCCTCTCAAAATCACTATTCTTGTGTACCAATTTCTTTACTATCCAATCTATGAAAAATTATGAACACTCCTCTTATCATCCTTCTAACAATCTGTAGATGACTGAACTAGGGTCATAAGTCATCCACTAACAGTCCATTGACTAATTGTTTATAAGTTTCTTCAAATCTTTGTCCAAAAATCTATGGACAATCCACCAAAATCAGCCCCTCTTCATGTCAATCTGTTCCTCATATGGCACATTTATTTTGTTCAATCTTCTACTCAGGTTCCACCCTCCTTTGGATCTATTATCTCCACACATATTTATGCAAACCATCTTCCATATCTTTGGTCTATATTGTAGAGATAAAACTCACTCTAAGGGTCACGACCCCTCTTCTTCTACACAAATTTGTCACAATCTTAAGGGAAACCTTATGGAATAAACATGCTAGGAAACCACCCTAACTAGGGCATTGTACTTATATTATAATTTCTTTAGAATGAATCCTATCCACCCATAGCAGAAAAAAAAAAAAACTCTTGCCTCCATAAGAGACTGGACATAGCTCATATGGATCCATAGATTCTAAGGGAAGTTCCTTAAGATTGATGGAGACAGACTTATAAGGGGAATATTTACTTTCGCGAGAACATGTGTTGAAGTAGACCTTAGCCAAGGATTACCAGAAAGCATAACACTAAATTTCAACAACACACAATGGACACAACCTTTAGATTACGAAAATACATCGTTCTGATGTTGTGTATGTCTTCAAACAGGCCACCTTCATAGTGTCTGTCCACAAGAAAAACAAATCCCCGAATGGAACAAGAAGCAACAGAGAAAGCCAAAAGGATGGCAATATATAACCCCTTTGGATGAAGAAGTAGACAAAGTAGAGGTGATAAAATACAAAATAGAAATGGAAGATCAAAAAGGCCAGAACAACACACTAAAGGAAGAGGAATCTCCCAGTATCTCCATGCAGCAACAAGAAACTCAATCAATAGGAATGGAAATATCTAGCATCAAGTGAACTCATGGATCTGAGGGATCATATTCTGACAAAGACTCCCCCATGAATACAAATGAAACCCAACTCTCCATTGTAACAACCACCCCCAACACTGGAGGTTGGTGGAAGGTGGAGAAAAAGAAAAGGATAAAAGAGTAGTATTTTATTTTATTGTTTCTTTTTATTTCTGTGAAAAAAGAAAAATACCATATGCATATGCTTTCAGCATCTACAAAATATAATTTTGTCTTATGAATACAATTACAACTTTTTCCACGGAAATAAATAAATAAATAAATAAAAATTCTTTTAGATTTTAAACCCCATTTTGGGTCCAAAACCCCTTCACTTGGTTTCTTTTCACACAAATACTTTTGTGACCAAACTCACATAAACCCATCTCACTAGGCTTGTGGAGTACCTCTCAAGCTACACAATTCAACAACATAGTCTAGTTGTAGTAATCGTAACTTGTTCAAGCTCTTGTAGTCAATTGAGGACTTGGTTGGGCTCCCAAGTTGCAAATTAAGTAAGGGTAATTGTGAGGGCATGATAGCTAGGGAGGGTCAGGGCATGAAAAGGAATGAAAAGGAATTCTAACACATGTTGAACAATATCAATGCATGCTTAGGAGTGTTAAGGACTGTCGAGGCATCACAAGGTAGAACTAGGTCAAAATGCATGGAAATGAAGAAATAAGAGTGTGTGCCAGGGAGTGTTAGTGAATTCAAGTGTGCCAAGGAAGAAGTGTGTTAAGAGAAGTTCATAATAGGATTTACGAGAGGCAATCCTATGGTTTTGATAAGTGGATCGACAAAATAGTTTTAGATAAAGGGATACTTTTTGCTAGGCACAACACTATTTTTCCTTTAGCTATTATTTTTATATGACATGTGGCACATTTTTACCAAATGCTAATGTTTTAAACTATTTTAGACAATTGCATATTGTACATTGTTGTGTATAAGTTTTGGGGCACTTATCTTGTGCTGGCTTATATCACGTGTGCCTTGTGCATATTGTGGTTCTTGCAAACTCTTAGCTAATGCTCTATTGTTTATATGAACTGGATATACACGTGAAATATTCCGTGTGTAAGCTATGTTACTTAGTTATTTTATGGTCGTGGGTATACTAGGTGTGACCCTTGTCTTGGTAAGTTCTTAAGCGAGACAATTTGAGCTTGGACATGAGTGGCCTAAGATGAGTTATAGGTAGTTCTTAGGCGAACAAGGAACAATCTATTTGTAATCGTCGTAATTGGTCAAGTTATTCAAACTGAACCAGGCCAATGTCACATGAACTGTAGTAGTTAAGCACTTGATTGGGTTTCCAAATCATGAGAAAATGTAAGGCTAGTTGGGAGGGTGTGAGTGCTAAGGCATGCTAGGGAATTCTAACATGTTCTTGATAGTACGAAGGCATGTCAAATAAGCTAAGATGTGCAAGGGTGTAACAATACATGCCAGGGACTATCAGGGCAACAAAAAGGAGAAATAATTTAAACTACAATGAAATGAACACATAAGAGGGTACTCAAGTCATCAATTTACCTTTTCGAAGAGGGTCATGCTAGGCACACCAACATTAGGTTCTTATAGGTGCCACATGCCAAGTGTTAGTGCATTTTAAGTGCCAAATATTCCTCTGTTACTTCTTATCTATTTTCCAATAGCGAATCTCAAATAAATTTTAATATTAAACCATGCCAAAGCATACCAAGGCATCTAAACAAATGCTAGACATGTTAAGACTTTCCAAGCACCAACACGTGACAATATGTGTTAGGGAGTGATATACATGTTATGAAGTGGTAGGGCATGTCGAAGAGGCTAAGGTATGCCAGTGAGTGCTAATGCCTTTTGAGTGTTAGGGAGTACTAGGGAAACACAAGGGAGAACTAGGTCAAAATGAATCGAAGTGAATGAATATGAGGGTGTGTCAGGGGGTGTCAATGAGTACCTAACATGCCAAGGACGGAGTGACAAGGTATACGAAGAATTGGTAAGGCATGCTAGGGAATATCAAGTCATTTCAAGAAGTTCTAGAGTGTTCTAGGGAGTTCTAGTGTGTGTTAACATGTGCCAAATAGTGCCAAGGCATGCCAAGACATGATAGATGCTAAGGAATGCTAGGATGTGTAGGGTGACAGGGTATGCCAATATGTATCAAGGAGTGTCAAGGAAACATAAGGATGAACCAATTTAAAATGCAAGGAAATGAACACATAAGAGGGTTAATAAGTCAAGACTTTATCTTTTTCAAAAGGGGCATGCTAAGGACACCAATAATAGGTTCCAATACATGCCAAGTGTCGATGTGTGCCAAGTGATAATGCATGCTAATGCATGAAAAAGTGTTCTAGGGCATGATAGGGACTACAGGGTATAGGGAAATAGTTCAAGTGGGAGGTTTCGAAGGTTTTCTAATTGAATCATAGTCTCCTATGGTTTAACTAATGTTATAGGTTTTGTAACATGGATTCAATATTGAGGAGAATTTAGCCTTGTAGCAATGATTGGGGTACATGATATGTCCAAAAAAAATTAGGCCTGTAGAAGATGAAGGATGTGTGCCTAAGGAACAAATGTAATGACAGATTTTGTGTTTCCAAAAATATACATAACAACAATATGTTACACCAAATAAAAGGGAAAATATATGTCATATCTCAGATATCACATGAGTACCTATCATAGCTAAAACAATGCATCTCAGAGAAGCACAATACAAAAATACAAATAAATATTTGTTTTAATAAATGTAACCTCTATTTTGGAGTAATGGTTATGTCTTAAAAATTACAGACTTGTGATAGTAGCATAGCTATTTCACGATGACCATTATTACATATATTTTTCTAGATGGCTAATTAGGAACAACTAAGTAACAACAATATATAGTAAATACTTGAAAATAAGTAGAATAGAAGGATGCAGAGTTTACACCTTGTATGTATCTCAATGCACTGAGGACAATGAATAAATAAGGGGAGGCCAATGTAATAACCCTAGCTTGAGCCCCCATGGATGGTTTTGGAAATGTACATATGTTATTAGCATGGTGATTGGAGCTCTAGTGAGGTCTACATGCTTCTGTATGTATAACGTGTCAGGCTAATGGACTAAAGTACTTTTGAGTTTTAAGGTTAGAAACCTGTATTATGTA
Organism: Pinus taeda; assembly: GCA_000404065.3. Classification (NCBI taxonomy): domain Eukaryota; kingdom Viridiplantae; phylum Streptophyta; class Pinopsida; order Pinales; family Pinaceae; genus Pinus; species Pinus taeda. The sequence goes on along the minus strand of APFE031073222.1, from coordinate 257,123 downwards.
GAACTATCTTGTAGATTCACAAGCTAATGCAATTTTCTAAAGAAAGAGACAAGAATCTACTTCTACTCTTTACAGAGGAAGCCCATAAACATCGAGCAAACAATAATCATTAGAGGAAGAGAATCAAAGGCACATAACATAATAAATATCCAGGGAAATCCACAACTCAAGAACCCACTATTTGTATTGTATTAATCCAGAAAATGAAGATGAAATTACAATGCTTGTTCTCTCTAGAACAATCCCATCACTTAGTAAATTCAATCTCCAACTCATAAGAAAGCTCAAGGCCAAATATTAGCCAATTCACAAGCTCTCCAAGTCTCTATTGCAATGTATAATTCCTATGAAGGATATCTTGTATTTAAAGGTAAATAAAGCCTCTAAAAATAATGCAATCCCTCAAGGATCAGTTCCTGAATGCATGCACTATCAGTGCAACTTAGAAAAATATAAAACAAATAACACACTATCCCTGCACTGTCTAAACTGGGTCTTTCTCAGAATCGACATGCATGAGTTTCTGATGAGTAAATATTCAGTTAACTAGAGTAGCACTAGTGGAGTTCATTAGTGTCACCACTGACTGTTAACTCACTATTAGTTCTCTGAATCAATTTGAGAACTAATTTAACTGAGCTAACTCATGAAACTCAGTCTTCTATTTTACAACTCACAATTAACTCACACTAGACTCCTACAAAGTAGTGAGAACATATACATGACTTCCAAAAGACTTCCAACTCAAATTTACTAAGTTGGGTAAGTTTAATATTTTTTTATTTAACTATTTTAAGTTGCTATGAGAATAGAATTTGAATTTAATTGATATTTTAATTCAAGGAGAAATTAAATTGGAATTTCTTGTTGCCATTTCTCAACACTCCCTCTCAACAACAAAGGGATTATCAACTACCTTGATCCTGTCTCTGTGAAACTAAAATTTACATCTTGAAAATGCCTTTGTCAAGATGTCAACATATTTCTCCTCCATGGGAATGTAATCTAACAACATGATCCGCCTCAATACAAAATCTCTGAGATGATGATACTGAATATCAATATGCTTGGACCAATCATGAAAGATTGGATTTTCAAAGAGTTTGATATAACTTTGATTATCATAATAAATAATTGCTGGATCCATCTGCTAACCAAACAAACCAACCAGGATCTTCCTCATCTAGATAGCCTCACATGCTACTTGACTTGCAACCATTTACTTCGCCTCTGCCGAATTGAGTGAAACTGATCTCTGTTTCATGCTGTACCAAGAAACTGCCATTGATCCAATACTAAATATCCCTCCTAATTTTCTCTTCCTATCGGATGAACTCCTTGCTCAATCCGCATCAGTGAAGCCTTGAAGCTTCACTCCCTCTATTCATTTATACCATAACCCAAACTGAATAGTGCCTTTGACATATCTCAATACATGCTTTTCCACCTTCCAATATAGCTTGGTAGGCCTAACCATCACTTGACTAAGTTGGTTAACTACATAACACATATTTGGTCGTGTGTTCACCAAGTACATGAGTGAACCCACAAGCTGCGTGTAAATAGTAGCTTCCACTACTTCCCCTGAAGTAGCATCCTCCTTCCTCTAGTTACTGGCTAGAGGAGTCTCCATGGGTTTACTGCTCTCCATGTGGAATCTCCTGAGTATCTCATTGGCATACTTGCCCTAAGATACAAAGAACTCCCCATCTCCCTGCCATACCTCCATGCCAAGAAATTAATGCATGAGCCCCATGTCCTTCATCTCGCATTTGATGAGCTTCTCATCACCTATCAGTATTTTATCATCTACATAAAGTAAAATGATCAACAACTTACCTTCCACCACTATGTGATACAGGTTTGCATCCACTTCACTCTTCGTGAAAACCAACCCAGTGAAGTAGCTATCTATCCTAGTGTACCAAGCACAAGGTTCTTGCTTCAGCCCATACAATACTCTCTTGAGTTGGCACATATGTGACTCAAGGTCCAAGGTTTCAAAACCTTCGAGCTTCTCTATGTACAACTCTTCCTCAATCATGCCATTGAGGAAGGCAATCTTCACATCCATTTGATGGATCTTCCAACCCATCTGTGTTGATAGTGCCAAAGTAGATATGGTTGATGAGTACCTTGCAACAGGAGAAAAGGTCTCATCATAGTCAATCCCCTCTACTTGTGAATAGCCACTAGCTAAAAATTTGGCCTTATGCTTCTCCACACTACCATCTGCAGCTTACTTTACCTTGTAAAGCCAATGAGACCTCACAAATGACTTGTCCTTCAGTCTCAGGACCACATCCAAAACACTATTTCGAACCATGGAGTCATACTCCTCCACCATCGTATCAACCCAAACCAGCTACTGCACTTCTTCTGAAAGGAAGATGGCTCTGTTAGAATGCATGCACCCATAAGTTCCATGTCTCCAGTGTACTTCTCTAGTGACCTCCTCTGTTTACGCTGAGAAGTGGGTGCTCCCAAATTCTCCCGTGCATCATCCAACAATTTTCCAACCTCTCTATTGCGCTTTCTTCCATCTCTAGAAGACTCTACTTCAGTGGATGTCTCCACTCTTTGGACCTATGCATGTGGCTGCTCCACATCAATCTAAGGCCCCTCAACCGTAGGAGCTAAAAGCTCCTCATCCGCATGTAGCTCAAGCTCACTCTCAAGGGATACTCACATGGCCTTCTCCTCATTGAACTTGATATCCTTGCGAACCACTGTCATCATACTAGTCGGAATGTATACTCGATAGTTGTGGGGTATATCACTATACCCAACAAATATCCCCAACTTTGTTGTTGGCTCAAGCTTCTTCCGTGCATATTTGGTCACATGGCAATAAACCGATGACCCAAAAATCTTGAAGTGACCAACATCCGGCCTCTTACTGGAATAAGCCTCCTCTAGTGTCTTCATCTCAAGTATTTGATGTGGGCTATAGTTCTGAACATAAATCAATGTGTTGCATGCCTCAACCCACAAGTGTAGTGGTAGGCCCTGATCATGCAACATCGCCGTTGCTTCCCCTACTATGCTATTGTTCTTCCTCTCAGCAACCCCATTTTGTTGAGGGTTATGGGGTGCTGTCAACTCTCATTTAATCCTTTCCGATGCACATAAGTTCTTAAAATCATTGGAGACATACTCACTACCTTTATCACTCCTTAGAGCTTTAACCTTCTTTCCATACTCTTTCTCTACCAATGCTTTGAACTCACAAAACTTTGTGAAAGTTTGATCCTTTTTCTGCATAAAAAATACCCAACATTTATGAGAATACTCATCAACAAATATAACATAATACATGTGTTTGGTTGTGGATGCTATCGAGAATGGTACACACACATCTGAATGGACTCTCTCTACAATAGACTCTACTCAACTGTCTTTGTCTCCAAAGGAAGACTTGGTGTATTTTCCCAAAGTACAACCCTTGCATGTATCAACTTGCTCAAGCGTACCTTTGGGAAGACTAGTAAAGATTTGCTGCAATATCTTCAAATCCCCATTATGCAAGTGGCCCAATCACCTGTGCCACAACTTGTTGATGTCTCATATAAATTAACATCTTTTCTCCTTTCTAACTCAAAGCAACACAATCCTCTTGATCTATCTTATAGAGATTTTGAACTCGAATCCCTATTTTCTTTACTTGACCCCTGGCTATGTGTCGAAGGAATGCCTTTCCTTTCAAAAAGACCACATCATAGGCTCTATCCTCAAGCATGGAAAGGGATGCCAAGTTATTCATCACTCCGGGTAAATGCATAAAATTATTCAAGGTGAGTGGAGTCGCATCCTCCCTTTCAAAAGTAATAATTCCCACACCAGTAACACTATACTTACTGTCATCACCCATATTGATATCTTTCTCCTCCAATTCACTGAATAACTTTTTGTCACCAATCATGTGGAAAGAAGCTCCATTGTTTAAGTACCAGACACTTCCCATCATTGAAGATACCATGCATGCAATGAGGGAAAAGTCCAATTCAAATTGGGAGGCCAAAGCCTCACTCACCGCTCCTCCTGAGGAATTCTCCTTGGACTTCTTGAATGGACAATTTGTAGCAAAGTGACCCATCTTGTGACAATGAAAGCATTTAACTTTCATCATGTCCTTCTTCTTACCTCCATGATAAGAATATGATTTGGAATGAGAAATTTTACCTTTCCCCTTCCTTGCCTTAATCACTAAGGCAAAATTCTCTTCATCATCAGTGTTTGATGGAGAGCCATCCCTGGTGTTCCTCCTGATCTCATCTTGCATCAAATCTGACCATAGTCATTCCCAATCTGGCATCTTCTCCCGACCATTGAAAGAGTCTTGATAACTATGCCAAATCTTTGGGAGTGTAATAAGAGAAAGGCTCACCATATCCTCCTTGGAAACCGTGATTCCAAAACTTCCAAGTTCATCCTGACATTGAGTGAACTTGGTCAAGTATTTTGGAATTGTCTCGCCTTTCTCCATCTTGATTTTATGAAGTTAACCCTTCAATGCCAACTTCCTTTTATCAATGCTATTATGATACAAGTTTGTTAATCATTTCCACATAGAATGTGGGGTTTCCTTTCCATGGAGACTTAAGACAATATGATCTTGAACTCCCTCAAGGATTATCCACCTTGCCTTCGCCACACACTTCTTTCACTCGGCCAAGTTCTGTGCATGAGTAGCTACTGGATTAGGAATTGCTTGTTCAAAAAATTCCTTCAATCCATTTTCCCCTAGCACAACCTCCATCATGTCCCTCTAGGCTGTGAAATTTGAGTTTCCTTCCAAGGCATACTCAAGCCTCAACCCATGGAATGCCATCTTCAGATCCTGAAGTATGTATTGCAAATTTGACTTTCACCTATAACCCAAAAACTCAAAACTTTGAAATCTCCTCTAGAGAGCTGATTTTAAATCAATGATATCTCCCTCATCCAAACTCTAATTCGGGCGATACATACACACACACACACACACACACACACACACATTTTGAGTTTGGGTATCTTTTCCCAAAGAATCCATATCTGCAATTTATTTCTGAAAGTTTTGCACATAAATTCTCAGTTTTCTCTACAAAACACACACACACACACACACACACACATATATTTTTTTTGAGTTTGGGTATCTTTTTCCAAGGAATCCATATCTGCAATTTATTTCTGAAAATTTTTCACATAAATTCTCAGTTTTCTCTACAAAATCTCGGCCCAAAAAAATCTTGGTCTAATACCATATAGAAAAATCCTATAGATTCACAGGCTAATGCAATTTGCTAAAGCAAGAGGCAAGAATCTACTTCTACTCTTTACAGCGGAAGCCCATAAACATCGAGCAAACAATAATCAATAGAGGAAGAGAATCAAAGGCACATAACATAATAAATATCCTGGGAAAGCCACAGCTCAAAACCCCACTATCTATATTTTATTAATTCAGAAAATCAATATGAAATTACAATGTTTTTTATCTCTAGAACAATCCCAACACTCAGTAAATTCAATCTCCAACTCTTAAGAAATCTCAAGGCCAAAGCTTAGCTAATTCACAAGCTCTCCAAGTCTCTATTCCAATGTATAATTCCTATGAAAGATAGCTTGTATTTAAAGGGAAATAAAACGTCTAAAAATAGTGGAATCCCTTGAGGATCAGTTCCTGAATGCATGCACTATCAGTGCAACTTAGAAAAATATAAAACAAATAGCACACTATCCCTGCACTCTAGTCTCAACTAGGTCTTTCTAAAAATTGATATGCATGAGTTTATGATGAGTAAATATTCAGTTAACTATAGTAGCACTAGTCGAGTTCATTAGTATCACTACTGACTGTTAACTCACTATTAGTTCTCTCAATCAGTTTGAGAACTAATTTAACTGAACTGACTCATGAAACTGAGTCTTCTATTTTACAACTCAAAATTAAATTACACTGGACTCCTACAAAGTAGTGAGAACATATACATGAGTTCCAAAAGACTTCCAACTCGAATTTCCTAAGTTAAGTAAGTTTAATAAACTTAATTTAACTATTTTAAGTTTCTATGAGAATAGAATTCGAATTTAATTCATAGTTTAATTCAAGGACAAATTAAACTAGAACTTCTTGTTGAAATTTCTCAACATATTATGAGGTTGGTGAATCCATTTCCATTGAGGCGTGCATGCATGTGTATGTATAATGTTTTAGGCTAGTGGTCTAGAGTACTTGTCAGTTTTAAGGAAAAAGTGCCTATGTGTTTAGGTTAGTGATCCTAGTAGACATATTATTTGTTGTGGCTCATGGGAAGAAAAGAGAGGGGGCGGGATAGAACTCCATGATTGGAAAAACATATTGACATGAAAACATATTATAATATTATAATATTATTGAAAATATAAAAAATGAGCATATTGTCTATACAAAACATGGTTCCCCTATTCATGTGGATATGGATCAGTAGGTACAAGTGTTCTTGCATGAGGGCCTAGATGGTATTTGGAGATCCTTGAGGGAAGAAGGAACTCCTAAAGCCATAGTTCTTTCGACATACCAGGTCAATTAAGTTGGTCACCTTGGAGGTACTCGCTTAACCCAAGGGATCATGAGGGAATAGAAGGGGGTGCACTATGTGAATGTGGGGATGATGGGGGATGACAACCTGTTGATTAGAGCATGATGGGGTTTGGTACCTTAGCTCTATTGCATTTAGTATGGGATATGTGAATAGATAAAGAAGTTGATGCCAAAGTGGAGCCATAGCCCCAACGTTTGGTTGATCAACTATTGAGGGAATTGGAGTGATGCAGTTTATGATTGGGTGGTATGTCCTATGTCTGCGACTTTTCAATGATTTTACCATATGAGTGCTAGAAACTTGTTACATGCATTTTTTTTATGGATTATTTAGCATGAATTTATTTATGTCATGTTATGTTGTTTATGGTCCTCTTGCATGTTAATGTGTTTCTGGTTAAGTTATGTATTTTTATTATTATGCTTCTTTGGCATTAGTGTCATTGTGGGTGACATCACCCTAGTTGGGTAGCTAGGAGATGGTACATATTGGTGAATAAATTTCTCATATGTAAAAATTTGTATAACTTGAGGATGATTAATGCAGACTCGGTGACATAGCATCTGAATATGTTCAATATTATGGTTATTCAGCTATTAAATATTCATATTAAGATTTTAGGTGAAGATAAGTGTATTAGTTTTTTGGGCTTTTTACCAATCTTACAAGATAGTTTGGTTGTTGCCATCGGTTGTAATGAAACTAATTTATGTTTTTATGGTATAGTATCATCCTTTATATTAGAGGGGATAAGATGGAAACATACGGAAACTCAAAGCACAATTTCCTTGTCTATAAGAGGATGCTCTTAGAACATAAACATAAATAATTCCTCAAGTAGGAGATCTAAATATAGGGGAAGGTATAGATCTATAGAAAAATTTGTAAAGGTATGTTGGAGATATAGAAAAGTAGAGAATTATAAGAAATACTCTAAATAAAAATTTCTTGAGCAAGGGAAGGGATCTGACCATTCTCCTTCTATAAAATTAAAAACCTCCTTAGATTAAAGAGGGGATGTGTATTTTTATTATTCAGGTACACATGTAGATCATGAGGCCTAGTTGGTCATCTTAGGTGCATCCTTTCATATGACTCCTCATAGGGAGCAGTTCTGTGAGTATGAAATATATCATGTTGGTGACTTTATCTTAGGATATGATTCAACTAATAATAGGACAGGGAAAAGTAAAGTTGAGGCTCACAACTGCAAGGATTATAACCCTCGGTGTTCTACAAATCCCAATATTAGCCAAAAAGTTTATTTTTATAAGTAACATAAGCGATGCAGGTGTAAAAATAGTGTTTGAAAAGGATATCTATAGGATGTTTCAAGGAGAAATGGTTTTTCTAAGTGGAGTTTAGATTGGAACTCTGTATAAGATGTTGGAAAGAATTGTTAGTGATGGGTGCAATAGTTCTGTTGTTCTTAAGAGTGGAGTAGAAGAATGAAAAACAACTACAATACTTCGATAAAGGGATATGTTGTGGCATTAAATACCAGGACATATTGAAGAGAAGGATCTTTGATTAATACATAACAAATGGTTCAATAGAAGGTATGTCTAATTTCTCTTTGGATTTTTATTTCTGTGAACATTTTTTACATGAGAAACAAAATTGGGTAATATTGTCCTCTGGTGCTACAAGGATTGAGAGAATATTATAGTCGGTGCACATTGATGTGTTTGGACCTGTGTTAGTTCTATCACTAGGTACATCTATGTTTTATGTCTCATTTATAACTGAATTCTTAAGGAATACATGGATTTATTTTCTCAGGAAGAAATATGAAGTATTTGAAAATTTCAAGGAGTTTAAGACTGTTGTGGAAAATCAAATAGAGAAGAAAATTATTGGGCCGAGGAAAAAAAATGGTGGAGAATTATTTGGGAATGAATTTTTAGAACTCTATACAAAGTTTTCTATATAAAGGAGAAAGGATAATCCACACACAACTCATCACAATGGGATTACAAAAATGATTAACATGATACTAATGGAGAAAGCAAGGAGCATGCTCAGTGGTGCTAGGTTAGGATAGGAATTCTAGGCATAGGAAATTGACACTACATGCTACCTAGTAAATAGATCACCCTCATTAATGTTAGATGATAAGAATCCACATGAGGTATGGAATGGAAAGAAACCCTCTCTTAAGCATCTTAGGGTATTTGGATGTGATTCTTATGTAAACTTTCCAAAGGAGAATAAGCGGAAGTTGGATAAAAAGTTGAAAAGTGTATCTTTATTAGATATAAAGGTGGTTTGAAACGATGTAAGATTTGGAACCTAGAAACTAAGAATTTAGTGTATGGTAGGGATGTGGTATTTAGAGAAATATAATATATTACCAAACATGAAGTCCTAGTAAGGGATAAATAACAAGGAAATAGAGAGTTTGTACTGAAGGATGATTAGTCATATTTTATAGAAGAACATGAATTGGAAGAAGAAGAACCACATAGTTTGATATTGAGGAGATTAGTTTGTGAAAGAAGGCAAACACAAAGGTGTATCCCACTTAATTTTCATTTAAATTTTGCTATTACTAATGATGATCCTCAAACTTCTGGGAAGGTAATGGACTCAAAGGATGGGAAACTCTTGAGGAAGGTTGTGGTTGAAAAATAACATGCGTAGACAAGAATGAGGATTGGGATTAAGTGGAGTTTCTATATGGAATAAATACCATTGGTAGAAAATGGGGGTTTGAAAAGAAGTTGAATGCACAAGGTAGAGTGGTGAAATATAAAGGATTATGTAACACTCTCCTCCCACATCTACCCAAGTAACTAGCCAACTGGTGTAAACATGCTATGAGAGGCTACTATGATTGGATTCAACCTTCTATGTGACCTTAAGGAAGTGGAATTGATAGAAACATCACACATAGTCATCCAACATCAGCTCCAGGACCCACATAAACTAATCCAACACTCCAAAAAACTTGCCCTTAGGTCCTACTCAAGTTTTGACCATCTTAGGATTTAGTTGCTCTCATGCTATAAGAATGACAAGGTCCCGAAACCCAAAGTTTCTCTCATAGGCTAATGTATTAGCATCTAGGGACCCAATTTTCCAGTTTTGTGCTAGCGACTTTGGGATTTAAGAAATTTTTTTAGGCCAAAATCCCATGCCACTGACCATAATGGAGTGATAGATTAAGATCAGTAAAAGAACATGAAAATAGTGATTCCAAAGCAATAAGTTGAACAAGACCTTAACTAGACCCCTACTAGCCATGACATGTATTTCGTCAAACATATCATCAACATGTAACCTATAAGTGTAAACAACAAAATTAAGTGTAGGGATCTCATACTTATCTGAGAATCACTATGAACCATTGTTCCCTCATGTCATTTGTTGCATTATCATCTGTTAGGCGATAGATACATTATCCATCCATTTACAAGTAAAAACATGTTGAGATCCTTACATAGCTATTGTCATAAAACATACATATAACCAACATAATAGGGACTGAAATATCATAAACATATCAGCCATAAAATCCACATATACATCAATACATTCACAAATGAAAATCAAGGGAATGAAATTCTAATTAATGAATGCAATAAATCAATCGGAGATGGGACTACCACGTTCCACTCGACCACATATTGGTTGAGCCATATTCGAAGCATGAATGTGGGACTCATAGAACACACCAAAAAACACCAACAAGCATGCATGCCACCAAGGTTCTCTACCTACACTGTGAGGAAGTTGAGTGCCTCCTAGTCTCTCAAGATTTACGACAATCCACAGTCCAATCTAGGGATCACTAGGCCCTACACTAAGACACAGTCTCTAGGATTTACTATACATCCCATCCTACGACTACTAGGCCCAACGGAGAGAAATCCACCTCTTGGCTTTATCGTATATCCCTCCATTCACTGGCAAGAATTCATAGGTCCACCGAGGCACACAATATGGCTTTTCTACAACCCACAGTTCATTTCATGGGTTACTACACTTCTAGCTTTATCGTGATCCACAGTCTCATTCAAGGACCACTAGCCTATGTGTTTGTCAGTTTAAATATCCACCCCACTTAGATTTGAATCCATCTGACCATCCCACATTAACTGAATATGAGAAACCCATCTCATCAACATTATTAGGAAATGGCAGGGCTAGGATGAAGAATACTGTCACACCTGGAAAACCGCATGCCATGATAAAAAAGAACCAGATGCAATACCATGCATGCCAAATCTAGAAAAGAAAATACACATGCAAGTTGATACCTACAATGAAGCCTACTATAGCTGCTTAATCCTACCTTTCCCTGCTTGACCTTTTCTTCCTCTTGCCTTCTTTGCCTTTCTTGCTCCAATGGCAAAGTGATCCAAGAAAATCTAAGTGTCCAAGAGTGAGAGAGAGAGAGAGAGAATAATGAGAGAGCTCCAAAGATAAGCTGACAAAAGGTTACCAATTGATCCTCAAAAGACTTTTTATGAATGAGGCCTCTATTTTCTTCATTTCCATTATTTTCCATAATTTGCCTCCTCACATGCAACTTGTGACCTTTCACCTCCTCTTTATGCTAATTTCCATTATTTTAATAAATAATTGTGTCAAAAATTCCATTTTGACTTTCTAAAGCCTTAGCCCTCTTCCAACTCCCTTAGCCATAAACAACCAAACAAACACCCCCTAGGATGTCTTGCCAAACATTCAGCTTGGAATAAGTGTCCCATGAACTGTGGTCATTCCTTTTAAATTTATTACATGAAATTTTCACCAAGGCTGTTACAGAACCCTTCCCCTTGGGGGACACCATCCTCGGTGTTCAACCACACATATACCTCATCAACCCACTGAAGGAAGACATACTGCTCATGGAGCCTTATAATATAGCTCGATGTAGTATTCACAATGAAGGACTGCTAAAAAACAAAACATCATGACAACATACCACACATTGAAGTTTTATAACATAGCTCACTACAATATTTACAATGATCATCCTGCTGAGTGCTAATCCACATGACATCATAACATCATGGTAACATAACCACATGATATCATAATAGCAATATGACATAATCATAATGACATGACACCCATACTGCTTAGTGGAGATTTATGACATAGCTCATGGCGGTATTTACTTCCATATACATATGTACATATAGAAATATCACCAAAATATATACCAAAAACATGTACCAAAACATATACCAGAACATCATATCAAAAAATATATACAAAAACACCATATCAAAGCATATACCAAAACACCATATCAAAGAGTATTTTCCTCAATTGGAAAACAAGGGAGGATACATAGCCCACATTTGATCTACCATCTCCCATATAGCTTCATCGGGCCCAAAGTGCTTCCATTGCACTTTAACTTGCTCGATTTCTTGGTTCCAGAGCATGATCACCATTTTCTGCAATATACACTAAGGCTCCAGCTGGAATTCTCCATCTGGTTCCACCTACAATAGAGACAAGTCAATCACATGATTAGCATCCTTAACATACTTCTTAAGAAAAGATACATGGAAAACATCATGGAATTTCATTATCTGAGGTAGTGCAAGTCAATAGGCTACTAGCCTAATCCTCTTAATGATACTGAAGGATCCACAAAACCATGGTGCTAGCTTGGCACAAGATCCAATCTGCAAGGAGCTCTTCTTTAGTTTTATGCACAAGTACATCTATTCCCCCAACATGGAAATCCTTGAACGACCCGTTTTGATCTGCATAAATATTCTGCCTATCCTGTGTTGCCTTTAAATTTTTCTTGATCACCTGCATTTCCCATTCCATGGCTACCAACATATCTAGTCCAATAAATACCATGTTAACCGGATAACTCCAACTAATAGGAGTATTGCAACTCTGCCCATATAGTTCCTAAAAAAGACTCATCCTCAATGACTCTTGATAAACGTTGTTGTATGTGAACTTTACCAAGGGGAGATACTCTTCCCACTTTCACTATTGATGTAGCACATACATCCTCAACATGTCCTCCAATATCCTATTGACCCTCTCTATCTGTCCATCTGTCTACAAATGATAAGCTATATTGAAGGCCAACTCTGTGCCCAAACCTGCAAATAACTCCTTCCAAAACTTGGAAGTAAACTTTTCATCCTTGTATGACAAAATATTCTTTGGAACACCATGCAACTTGACCACATCTATGATGAATACCTATGCTACATTTCTAGCTAAGAATGTAGACTTCACTAGAATTAAGTGCACAACCTTTATCAACCTGTCCACAAAAACCATAATGGAATCATGCTGTCTCACTGTCTTTGGAAACCTTGTTATGAAGTCCATGGAAATGACCTCCCATTTCCACTCTAGAATCACAATTGGTTGTACTAGTCCACTTGGATGCTTGTACTCTGCCTTCACTCGCTGACAATCAAAACACCTAGCCACAAAACCTGCTACATCCCTCTTCAGATTGGGCCAACAATAAAATTTCGTCACTGTAATCAATGTCTTCTAATAACCTTGGTGACCTGAATAAGGTTTCGCATGAAACTCTATTAAGATCACCTTCTTAAGCTTGCTGCTATCTGGCACATATGTCCTGTCTCTAAATCTGACCTATCCATCCGCTGTAAGACAATAATCCATACCATGTGCACCTGCACCCGTACATGTACATGTGCCTGTACTTGTACTACCACCTGTACTTGTACCACTACATGTACCTGTACCTACACCTTGCTGCAACCTGTGCACAATCTCCATATACCTGACATCTTGTTGACCTGCCTACAAGATCCTATCATGTAAGTCTATCCTCATAGTTTCCAAGTGATTTACCTGTATCAGCCTGCTGAGAGCATCTACCACCCTATTCTCCTTACCTTTGATGTACTTGATCTCAAAGTAAAACACACTAATCATGGTCAACCATCTAGCTTGGCTGGCATTCAAATTCGGCTCGTCAAATAAATACCTCAACCAAATATGATCACTCATTAGTACAAACCTCCTACAAAGAAGATAGTGCCTTCTCATCTTCAATGCATGTATGATCACTACTAACTCAAGATCATGTGTCAGCTAGTTCTGCTTGTGCTCGTTTAGTTTGCATGACTCATAGCATACCACTTGTCCATGTTGTATAAGGACTCCACTAAACCCTCTCTTGAAAGCATCTATGCATACCACAATCTCTTTATCTGGATCTCTAATCTATAGCATTGGTGAATGTGTCAACCACTGCTTAAGTTGCTCAAAGCTAGCCTCACACTCCTCTATCCATTCAAAATTTTTACATTTCCTTTGCAATGTTGTGACAGGATAAATAATCTATGAGAAGTTCCTGATGAACGTTGGATAATAGCCTACCAAACCCATGAAATATACCTCCTCATCCACACTCTTAGGAGCTTCCCACTCCATGATGACCCTTATCTTCTCTAGATCTAATGCAATGCCCTCCTTGGAGACAACATGTCCCAAGTAGTGTACCTCACTCTGAAATAAACTACACTTGCTAAGCTTAGCATACAACTAATGCTCCCTCAACAAACTCAACACTTCTGCTAAATGCTCGGAATGCTCTTCCTCATTTTTAGAATATACCAATATATCATCAATGAACAAAATAACAAACTTATCTAAATATGGACGCAACCCACTATTCATCAAACACATAAATGTAGTTGGATCATTAGTCAAGCCAAATGGAACAACAACAAACTCATAATGCCCATACCCGGTCTTCAACATAGTATTGTAAATTTCCTCCTCTTTGATGCGTACTTGATGGTATTTGGATCTCAGATCAATCTTCAATAACACTTATGTTCCCTTCAGCTAATCCAACAAGTCATCAATCCTCGGTAATGGGTACCTATTCTTGATGGTCACTTTGTTCAACTCTTGAGAGTACCATATTTCTTCTTTATGAACATTACCGGTGTGCCCCAAGCTGATACACTTGGCCTAATGTATCCCTTGTCCAACATTTCCTACAACTATAACTTTAACTCAACCAACTCAGGTGTGCTCATCCTGTAAGGTTCCTTTGATGCTGGAGTTGCCCTTGGCACTAACTTAATTGAAAAGTCTACCTCCCCGTGAGGTGGCAACTCTATAATGTCCTCAAGAAATAAATCCTGAAACTACTACAAAACTGGGCACCTTCTCAACACATATACATCGTCAACCTCCTTACCCTTATCACTAGAAATGTGCACTGCAAATAATACATAACCTTTCCTATGGCTACGGTTTGCTTGCATAACTATCAACATCCTAACTAATGTGGCTTTCTTGTTGCCCTGCAAGACTCTTGGTTCCCCATTGTCATCAACACACTCAATGGCTTTGTCATAACAATATACCTTGTTTATATGAATATACAACCAATCCATCCCCAACAACATACTGTATGATCCCAATGGTAGTACATTTAGATGTGATGTGGTAGGAATACCATTCAAATCAAATGCACAAGATCTTACCCAATGATGAACTCGCTTCTTTATACCTATAACCAACTGCACTAACCAAGAATTTGCACACAATTCCTTACTCAAACCACACTTATCCACCAAGTCAGGACTAACATAGCTATAATCAGATCCAGGTTCAATCAAAATAGAAATAACTTGATCACAAAGCTTACCGTCCATCTCAATGATATATGCCTAATGTTCTCCCTGTCTTTTTTCCACTATTGCATAAATACGAGGAATACTCTGGCCAACATTCCCAACAATCTATGCCTCCTTTTCATTGTATATCTTAGGCCTACCACCCTGATGTTGCAGACAATCTCTCCTAAGGAGTTCCTTACCACATGTCCAACACTCCTACTGAACAGTGCCCTCACTTCTATGCAGTTGCAGTTGTGAGCCGTGTCCCTGTCTAGTTGTATTAAACTTCTTTTGTGGTGCCATATTTTCTTTCCCATCTGTATTTTAAGGCCTTTTTCTCATAGGCTTCCATTTACCTTTACCTTTGTATTTTCCTTTCCATCCTTGCAAAGATTTATTATTACACTTTGATTATTCATATCAACGATTCAATTTCCCAATGACTTTCTCAAGTGATTGAGGCTCGTCATACTCAATCTGATCTCTAAATGCTAATGGAAAACCATGGATAAATCTCTAAAATTTAGCCTTCTCATTAGAAATATACGGTACATACCTCAATAGCTCCAAAAAATTGGTCGTGTACTCTTCATCTGTCATTGATCCCATCTTTAGCTCATAGAATTCTTTGGCCTTACTATCATAGTACCTCTCCAACAAGTACTTCATGAAAATCCTCTCGAAATCCCACTAACTCAAGTCATATGTCCTGATGTCTCTAACTCGCTTAAAATCTTCCCACCAAATGTATTCTTTACCTTTCAAGCTAAAGATGACTATTCTGGCTTTCATGTTATCTGTGTACTCATGCAAATCTAAGAATTTGTTAATCCCAAGTATCCAAGCCTTTGCATCTTTTGACTACTTCACATCTCCATCAAAAGTAGGTGGTTTGGCTCTCTTGAATTCATTCAGAAAGTATCCCCTATCACTCCTCCTATAAGAATGATAATGATGACAAGCATGATGTCTATAAGAACTAGAACTAGAATGGTACCTATACTCATCGCCCTTCCTATCCAGAGTGTCCAACAACCTGCCCTCTCTCATTGTATCAGATATATCTAACCTGTGTCTACGAGGAGACCTACTGTTCCATTAGCTCTATTCTCCTATCCATGGCTGATCTGAAGTGGCCCTTGTTGCTGCATGCCTGGAAAACTCTGAAGAAGTATTGTGTTAACCTCTGCTTACTTCTCTTGTGCCTATATGATCTAGTCATTATCTACCTTACAAATCCTTATCTCTTCCTTCAAGCTCCTCAATGTATCTACCAAATAAGAAGTGTGCCCCTTACCATGCTTCTCATATGATGCATAGGAAGATTCTATGTAGTCTACCACCTTGCTAGCCATTTGATATTTTTCTTGCAATGCGTAATATGTCAGATAAACCAAATCACAATAAATAACGATACCTTAGTATAATTTAGGGAGGATACCTCGTCTTCTAGATCAACAAATCAACATGATACATGTATAACATAATCATAATAGCAAATGGAAACGTGATATCTAACCACATGACCATGTAATTGTCATTATAGCTAAGATCTAGTCATCAATACAAGGCCATATCAACAATGCATTCTATGACCTCATGCATGACATCAACCATTAGTCCATTGTACACATTTCCACGTGCAACCAACAACATGCATAAGCAATTCCTAATCAACTACACCTATGCATAAATGCATGTAGTTGAACATAAGCGATCAATTCTTGTAATCAACATACAAGACTGATACATGTAATCAAATCTACAAGAATGTAGCCTAACATACAAGGATGTAAGTAGGAAACATAAAATAAACATGTAAATGACATACAACAATATGTAACGAGTCATATATTCATGAAAAATGCATTACACAAAATCAACATGAAATTCAACATGGAAATCTTACTACAACCATAATCAATCATCCAACAAATGTAACAAGCACATGAAATGCAAGTGTAAAAGATACACATGCAACTGCCATGCATGCATGGCCAACGCACACCTCCCATCCAGTCCAAGGGGTGAACCATGCTGTGATACCACTCTGTAACACCCTCCTCCCACATCTACCCAAGTAACTAGCCAACCGGGGTAAACATGCGACAAGAGGCTACTATGATTGGATTCGACCTTCTATGTGACCTTAAGGAAGTGGAATCAATGGAAACATGACACATAGTCATCCAAAATCAGCTTCAGGACCCAGAGAAACCAATCCAACACTTCAGATAGCTTTCCCTTGGGTCCTACTGAAGTTTTTACCATCTTAGTTCTCAGTTGCTCTCATGCTATAGGCATGACAATGTCCCGAAACCCAAAGTCACTCTCACATACTTACGTGCCACCATCTAGAGACCCAATTTTTCAGTTTTGTGTCAGTGACGCCATGATTTAAACCACTTTTCAAGCCTAGAGCCCAGGTCACTTCCCAAAATGGAGTGATAGCTTAAGATCAGTACAAAAATAGGAAAACAATGATGCCAAAGGAATACATTGAACAACACCTTAATTAGATCCCTACTAGCCATGACAGACATTTCGTCATACATATCATCGACATGTAACCTACATGTGTAAACAACAGAATTAAGTGTAGGGATCCCATACTTATCTGAGAATCACTATGAACCATTGTTCCCTCATGTCATTTACTGCATTATCATCTATTAGGACATAGATGCATTATCCATTCATTTACAACTAAAAACATGTTGAGAGCCATACATAGCTACTGTCATAAAACATACATATAACCAACACAATAAGGGCTAAAATATCATAAACATATCAGCCATAAAATCCCCATATACATAAGTACATTTACACATGAAAATCAAGGGAATGAATTTCTCATTAATGAATTCAATAAATGAAGCATAGATGGGACTACCAAGTTCCACCCAACCATAGATTGGCTAAGCCAAGTCTCTTTTAGCCAATCATCCTTGTGCCATATTTGAAGCATGAGTGTGGGACTCATAGAATCCACTAAAAGACACCAACAAGCATGGATTCCACCAGATTTCTCCACCTACACCGTGAGGAATTTGAGTGCCTCCTACTCTCTTAGGATTTACTGTAATTCACAGTATGATCTAGGGATCAATAGGCCCTACACTGAGACACACTCTCCAAGATTTATTGTACATCCCATCTTGGGAATACTAACCTCAATGGAGAGAAATCCACCTCTTGGATTTACTGTATATCCCACCATTCACTGGAAAGGATTCCTAGGCCCACCAAGGAAAACAATCTAGATTTACCGCAACCCATAGTTTAGTTCAGGGTTACTAGGCCAGTGGCTTTACCATGATCCATAGTCTAGTTTAGGGACCACTAGGCCATGTGTTTGTTGGTTCAAAGATCCACCCCACTCAACTTCAAATCCATTCAACCATCCCACATTCACTGAGTATGAGAAACCCATGTCATCAAAGCTATCAGGAAATGACAAGGCTAAGCTAAAGAATACTGTCACACCTAGCAAAACCCATGCCATGATAGAAAAGAACCACATGAAATACCATGCATGCTAAATCTGGCAAGGAAAATACACATACAAGTCGATACCTGCAATGAAGCCTACTATACCTGCTTGATCCTGCCTTTCCCTATTTGATCCTTACTTCCTCTTGCTTTCATTGCCTTTCTTGCTCCAATTCTAAAGTGCTCCTAGAAACTTTGTGTCCAAGAGTCAGAGAGAGAGAGAGAGAACAATGAGAGAGCTCCAAAGATAAACTGACAAAATGTTACCGATTGATCCACATAAGCCTTTCTGTGAATGAGGCCTCTATTTTATTCATTTTCCTCCTCACATGCAACCTGTGACCTTTCACCTCCTTTTTCTCCTAATTTCCATTATTTTCATATTCCTCCTCACATGCAACCTATGACTAGAGTGAAAATTACTCATGCAATGGGAGTATTGTGTATGTATATTTCAAAATTGTTGGGTTGTGTTATATTCTTTTGATGACTAACCTACGTAGTGAACCGAGGGGTGAGAGGGGAGCGAGTAGCCCCCCTCTATGGGGTCTGGGGCAGTGATCCAAGTGGATATTGGTGGCCACCCGCTAATTCGACTTGGATCCCCTCTAAGTGCTTCGTGTAGTTTTTTTCAGTTTCCTTAATTATAGCACAATTTACTATTTTTAGCAGTTTTTCGGGTCCTAAACTTCCGGAGCCATTTTGAGGCCCTAAACGACGTTTTTTTGGAAATCTACCGCCAGCGATTTCTCGGGACTAAAAATCGTCTTTTCCGTCGTAGTCCTCGGAGAGATCTTTCCAACGGGCTATCATGCGCGTCAAACGGAGATAAGACGACCAATTCGCGACCCGGGAAGTTGATGTACCAACTTACCCAAAAACGGGGCCCACAATTGGCGTTTCATCTTCCAGGGTTAGGTTTTGGAATGTGAAGGGTTTTTCCATTGTTTCTCAACAATAAATAGGCCTTCGAGCCTCATTGTAACACAGTTCAGAGGCATGTAGCCACACATCCCTTCTCAGAGATAAGCTACCATCGCCCTAGCTGGTTTATTTCTATTTCCGGTTGTAAGCATATTTCAGTATTTTCCATTAATGAAATGAAGTATTATTTCCACTGCATCTTTGTGTATTTGGTTATCTCTGTATTTTGTTGCGTTCCTATTTAAATCCGTATCATTTTCGCGTTGACCCACCAAGCTCCACTTTTGGTTAACCCAGATAGCTATTCCCGGGGAACGCTTGGAATGATCACAATATCCCCATGGAGGAATCACATTGTTTTCCCTCACCATGGTTGTATACATGGTTTTGCTCAATGTATTTCAGAGTCATTCTTTTTCACTGGGTGTCGTGAGGAGAAGGTAGGGAGGGAACTTGATGTTTTATTTTGACACTCCGGGTTCCACCCTCTCGTCATGAACTTCTTTTGCGTTTTTTCGGGTAAGCTAACAATATTTGTTGAGTATGTATTTATTTTACTTGTATTTTTGTTCATTAATTTAACACTTGCATTATACTTTTCAATTGTGATTCGGCTAATATCTCTGTTTTATTTTCTTTATATGTAGGTGGTTGTATTGTCTTTCACCAGGTAAAAACCCATTTTTGTCTAGTGAGTATGTTGGCTAAAATCTTTCTGATTTATAGATGTGAAGAACGATATGTGGAAGTTATTGCTCTTCATCAAGGAATATGGGGTTCTTCTTTTGTTTTTTAAGTGATAAGGCCTCTGATTCTATTTTTTATCCAGGGGCTTGGTTCTCGAGGCCAATGACATATCCGGTGAGATTGATCTATGGTATCTTCTATTATTGAAATTTCTACTCAATTTACTATTTATATTTGTAGATTATACTATACCTATCATATTATTGAATTCCTAGTTACCCTGCGTAGGAAATTACCGGAAAATCGGGGTAGCCATCGACTCTTAGTTCGACCTCCATTTAGTATAGTTTATAACAGTTTAAATCTATATGTCCCCTTCCAGGTATTGAGTTTGTCTCTTTTTAAATGTTTATTCTTTATTGTAAATGTTGGAGAGCTTCCCAAACCCATGTTTACTAAGTCTTGTATTTATCTATGAAATTCCTTTCCCAGCCACAACGGAAGCGCTCACATATTCTTCTCTACAGATGATGTAATTTGTGTCCTCCGTATTATATCTTGTTAATAAAGTTACCATCTACTCTTCTTGTTCTGAATTTGAAGGGTGTTCTACATGAGGTGTCATCTACATGTGTGAAGGTCTGCATGCTCTATTAGCTCATCGACCCCAACTACTATTAGTAATACGACTGATGTTCCTTGTACTACTTCAGGTCAATGCTACTACAGAGTACCAGGTCGGTTCGATTTCTTCGTTCTGGTGATGGGTTTCTAGCATGCTGTGTATATGAAATCGTACCCATTTGGGTGTTAATATTTTAGGATGATCGCCATAATTCCATTGTCTTCGGAGGTTGTAATATCGATTATTAGTTGTATTACATGATTACTCTTGACTTGTTTTTCTCCCATGCAACTTATTACATGCAATAACTTTCGCAGTTGTTATATATATATATATATATATATATATATATATATATATATATATATATATTATAATATATATTAATATTATAATATATATATATATAAATATATAATATATATATAATATATATATAATAATATATATATATATATAATATATATATATATGTTCGCTCTTGCGCTTATGAGTGTTTCTTGGTTTGAAACTTATTATATACAGTAAATTTTGTAACTGTTATGGATATATATATTTTGTTCAGTCCTGGGCTTATGAGTATATCCTGTTATTCTCTCCTAGGTTTATAGACATTGTGTTTTTTTATCATTGTTCGTTGCCTGAATATGTATGTTTTCCTCTTATATTTTTTTCCCTTATGCTTCTGTCTTAGTTCTTTTAAGGAAAAGCTTATTATTCTGCAAAGACTCAAGGGTCAATGTCATAGTGAGTTGCATACACTCTGGAATTGTATACGAAAATGTATATGCAACGCTGAAATATATTTGATAGTGAGGTTAATAAAACCTAAATCAGGGTTAGTTAGGAATTTGTGGTTTATATATATTTCCTGACTGAGTTTAACCCTTGCTACATCTTCACTGTTCTGGATTATTCTCAATCTAATTTAATAATGTAGGGTCTCGTGTATGTTCATAATAACTTGATGGTAGGGTTTGTCATGCCCCAATCCCAACACATTTACACACTTGGAATATCTGTTATGCCCTTCGAGGCTTGGTATACATTTTCTTCTTTCAGAATGGCTTCAAATTTCACCTTGATGCCTTGCCAAAATTGCCACTATATAATTACGCTACATCTTTCAGAATTTATTTAACTTTTGTCACCTGTAGCAGTGTATCAGAGCATTCACAATCAAGGTAGTGAATGGCCCTATAACTCTAGACAAGATCCTATATTTGAGAGTTCCCGTCAACACATATTCTATCAACAAGCTTATCGCTCTATGAGAGAATTTATAGCAGAGAAGGAGGTCCTAAAAAAAATTTGCATGTTAGAATTTCTAATATTTCTCTTGCTTCCGAAAGCATTTGTATACTTAATGACCTTGGAACTCCCAAACACATCTCTACATTTGAATCGCCATGGGAAAAAAACGTGCCTTGAAATCCCTTTGAAAAATATTTAAAAACCTTTAATTTTATGTATTTGTTTTTATCTACCACCTTGCAAGGAATCCGTTTCGATACCTAACTATTATGCTAATACCTAATAAAATAGGTCTAGGAACCCCAGATGCAAGTCTCCTCGAAAGTTAGGTATGAGTGTCCCTTGTGGTTTTAATCTAGGAACGTTTCCTCTAGGATGGAATTATTCTCATTGACTAAACATGTCCCAAGGTGATACCTACCCCGCACATAACCATTCTTGGAATAAGCATATCTTTCATTCATGAGTCATCTCGGGTAAGTATCGACCGAGTAATCCTTAGAGGCCTTCCCTCTCCTATTCATTTCTCCATGACACTTAGCTGACCTCATCATCTAAATCATCCCGGCTAATGTTCCCTAGATATTTTCTTCTGAAATACTTCGCGAGTTCTTTTCGGCCTAGTTTCTTCTGGGATGGAGGCATTTCCACATCATCATATATCACTTCAAGCACACCAGTTGGAACATGCCATTAGGCAAATTCACATAAGGGACACCATATTTGGAAACAAGAACATGGTTATGATTACTATGTATTTTCTCATTAATTTTCATTTACCAACTTTTTTTTTAGTAACACTTGGTTAATTTTTTTCCATGAATTCATAGTAATTCTCACCTTTGTGTGTAGTAGGCCAACTCTGCAAGTAATATCGATCCTATAAAAACCTTGCATGGTTTTCATCTGAGAAAATTTCCTCAAGGATTAAATTGTTCTGGATGACTAAACTCGTCTTGAGGTGATACTTATTCCACACAACCAATCCCGGAATAAGCATATCTTTCATACATGACTTCATCCCGTGGAAATATCAGTTGGGTAATCCTTACAGACCTTTCCGTCTCCTATTCATTTCTCCATGACACTTAGCTAACCTTATCATCCACGTCATCCCAGCTAATGTTCCCTCAATATTTTCTTCAGAAATACTTTGCAAGTTCTTTTTGAGCTAGTTTCTCTCAGGATGGAAACACTACCACATCATCACATGTCACTTCAAACCCATCGTTTGGCAAATGCCATTTGGCATATTCACATGCTGACCTCGTATTTGGAAATGAGCACACAATTATAATTATTGTATGTTCTCATTAATTTTCATCTACTATTCCCTTTTTATTTAGTAACACTTGGATATTTTTTTGTCAAATCATAGTAATTCTCACCTTTGTCTATAGCAGGCTAGCGCTGCAAGTAGTATCAATACTATAAAAAGGGATTCTCTTTTGTGTTTTTTGCAATCATTAGTAATGGGCAGACCAAGGAAAATTTCAACTCCTCCAAGAACTACAGGGTGAGTTATGGAAGAATTTGATAATAAAATTCTTGAAACTAGCCCGTATTCAAATACAATGATTACTCAAGATGTTAGAATATCAACCTAGGATGCAATTTACATTTTAATGGAAGATGAATTGGAATATTCTTGAGAGGAAGAAATTGGTGCAATAGCTCCTAACAATGCACCTGAGAGAAATAATGAACTAGAGTACAAATTAGTCGACACAGCGAGGTCCGGGTTACATAAAGTTGGTGCTAGATCAAGATTGATGCCTTATCCATACCTAATTAAATGGCTTGTTGAATTCGTTAATATTCCAAAATGCCATATTATCACTCCACAGGGTACATTGATTGGGTCTTTCATGCCAAATGATATTCAAAGTATGTACAAATTGCCCACCCTTAGTTTAACTTTCAATGAGACCTTTATTGTTGGTTTCATGCAAACAAAATGCATAGACCTTTGTAGAACCCTTCCTTCTTTAATAAAGGATTGGAGAAGTGCCCCCAAGAAACATAAGCAAGAACATTTTCGTGATTATCCCATTTCTTCCCTTTGCTCTCCTATTTGTTATCTTTTTGCCATGTCATGTCGCTTATTTGGTTGTGGAAATGTTAATCATTTTTTCGTTGATTGGGTCCCTATTATTCAAAGAGTTGTCGGGGGTAATGAGTTTAATTGGGTTGAAATAATTTCAAACAACATTACCCAACATGCCATTACATTTAGGGAGGACAAAACATTGAGTCCTAAACCTCCATTCTATATTTCTGCTTCTATCATGGATGCCATATGTCGGTCAATAGCCTTTCCAGCTATGGGTTGGAAATGGACACCCGTCGAACCTAACCCTATCAATATCTATCATAATAAAATTTGGGAGGAAAATTACTTTCAGCATTTTTATATCATTTGTCACAATGTTATGATTCTTGTTCAGGAAGTCCTATTTGATAGGAAACCCTCTAGGATTTCTTAGGTAGCTATTGATTGTATTCAAAAAAAGGAGATTGGTACTATGAGGAGAACTTTACCTATACCATGATTTTGGGTTGCCTTGCTCCCCCCCATGATCTTCCTATAGATGTTCCAGACATACTCCTATGTAAGGAGGTTCTTTATCAAACATTTGGCACAAGAATTACTCATGAATTAAAAAAGGCATCCAAAAGGGTTTGGCCTGAATTCCCTATATGAGTGGGCCTATACTCTATTATGAACTATCCTCATGGTCAAAAATAAATTACTCCTTTTCAAGCTCTCAAGTTAGATACAATTAATTTTAAACAGCATGACCTTAGGAAAGAACCTGAAAAGATCGCTACATCTTTTGGTAATAAAAAGTATATCATGTGAATTTTGCATTCAATTTTGATGATTTATTTAAATATGCATCCTGTTATCAAAAAGTGCTCGCAAGAGTGAATGAATTACCAACTAGCATACAACATGATTTTATGATCTACAGGGACAACAGGAGAGCCAGATTGCCTCCTATTTTACAATCACTAACCAGTGAAACAATTGCAGTAGAGGCTCCTAGTTCGTCCATGCAAATTGAGTGCAATTATGGAGTCCACCACCACGAAGAATAGTAAACAAAAAACTCCTCACCAAGAAGTTCTTATGAAGAAGAATCAACCTAAAGAAATTGCTACTCATGAGGTTACTATCTAGTAAGCTACTCTCTAGAAGAAATCCCTGATTAAGAAATCTAAAGATATAATTTGTTGATCCTATAAAAGAAAAGACTCCTGATAAAATTGTTCTTTTAAGCATAATATTTTAGAGAACATTGTGCCTCACAGGGAAAATATTCCTAAACTCATTATTGATCCTAGAATGGATGAAAAATGGTAATTGCATAATCAAATAATCTCAACACATGTTGCTAAACTTGAAACTCAGTCTATGCCAAACTCTGTTTCCAATTCTTTGTCCACCTAATTTGCTGAAAAACAACAAATGTAAATGAACTCTCCAATTGTGATAGACACAACTCTCTCTAATCCTGATATTATTATCTCAACTCCTATTAATATTTTTCCTTTTCTAGAACAAGTATCTCAATAAAGTAATGATTTTGAATTTCAGATTCAACAAATGCTTCCAAATGAAGTGTTTTACAACATTGAGCAACAAAACATTTTAAGAAAGAGTGGGAAGAAGAGAAATATTTTAGGAAAAAAATCTTTTATGCCACCTTTGTCTCAACAAAAACATTAGAAAGTGTTTGGGTAGCCTCTTCTTCCACCCTAGATGGAGATTTTGAAGAATTGGCACAATATGTTGGAGCCTATGCCAATGAAAGCATCCATAAGGCAACTAAAGTTAAAGAATTCATAAAGAAAAAGGATGAGAAGATAGTCCTACTGAAACAAGATTGTTCAATATTGAGGGCACAATTAAATGATCAGGTTGTTGAAGTGAAAGCTAGGTTAGAAGCAAACATAAAGGAGAAAGAGGCTAAGTAAGGTTAATGACTTGTTATATAAAATAGAAGCCACAAAAGCCAATGTAATTAACCTAGTGAAATTCAAGCACGAGGTTGATCCAGATTTATGAAGGAACGAAATAAAATATAGATTTAAACAAACACATAGAGATATAATGAAACATATCTTCAATTAATAAATAACAATTACTGAAAATTGTTTACATGCAAACAAGAAACAAACTAGCTTCGACAACGGTAGCTTATCTCTGAGAAGAGATGTGTCGACGACATGCATTTTGAACTGAGTTGCAATGAGGCTCTAAGGCCTTTTTATAATGAATAAATAATGAGAAACCCTAAACATCCAAAAAACCCAACCCTAGAAGACGAAACACCAAAATTTTATGGGCCCCAATGGGGTTAGTTGGAATGTCAACTTCCTGGGGGTCATAACTTTGGCATGTGATCTTTGTTTGGCACTCATGATAGCCTTTTAGAAAGGTCTAGCTGAGGATAACAATTTCCAACTACAAATAGTCAACCATTGGCCCCTATTTGAGCTTTTCCAAACAAAAAAAAAACGTCGTTTAGGACCTCAAAACGACTCTAGAAGTTTAGGAGTTGAAAAAATACTAAAAATAGAAAGTATGTTGGAAAATAGGAAACTGAAAGGAAATAGTGTTGGGGGTCAAAGTGAAATGGGTGGGTGGCCACAAATATCCACCTATATTGGTCCTCCCCCATTAGGAAGTAGTGGCCCCCATTTCATTGAGTGACTCCATGAGATGGGGAAACTTTTACTTAACTTAGTCCTTAGTGAGCCACTTGCCTTGGCACAGGAGCTGGCTAGATTTGGAAACCAAATATAGTTGGATCCTCTATTGGTGAGTGTTCTTAATTTGTGTGTCTATGATCTGATCAGTTGTGGCATGTCCAATGCAATCTGGGTTTAGCTCTTTTGGTGTTAGTTACTCTGCAATGTCGATGTGTCTAGCAATGGTGCAAAGTATGGTTGAAGGAGGTCCACTTTGAATATTGGGTGCAGGCTAAGGAATGGGGGAATAATTAGCTCAAAATCATGGTCACCCACAACTTTGGTGACTGTGTAAGGCCCATATCAAAGTGGTCGAAGCTTCTGATGGGCTCTAATAAGGCGTTCCTTCTACAAATGCAACCAAACTTTGTTGCCCACTTGAAACTTATGTGGCACCTGATGTTAATCATGAAGTTATTTTTACTTGGCATGGGATTTATCCAATATATCATGAACCTATAGGCAGATGCGTTGGATGCATTTAATAAACCTGGTGGCTTTATTAACCTCAGAATAAACATGTGCAAATTCTTCCAATGTAGTCGCAAGAGGAATTGTAACATCAATGAGACACATTGGTTGAAATCCCAAGCCCACTTGAAAGGGGAAGAGCTCTGTTATAAATGTGTTTCTCATAGGGAATACTTTCATCCCATGTTCATGGATGACTGGAGTTGTACATGTGTAGTATGTGCATTATCACCCTGTTGACAACCTTTGTTTGGCCATCTGTTTAAGGATGGATTGTAGTCGACTTGGTGAGCTTAGTGTCCAACAACGACCAGAGACTTGACTAAAATGCACTCAGTAACATGCTATCCCAATCTAACATAATGGTATGTGGAATCCAAAATGTACCCACACTCCTTCCAAGAAGAGTTTGGAAGTGTCTTATGTTGTGATACTCTTCTTGTAAGTAGTCAATATAGCCATCTCAAAAAAACCATCAATGACCAAAAATACATAGTCATTACCATGCTCAACAGAAGGAAAGCTAAGCATATAGTTAATGGAGATGGATTCTCAAGGCTGACTAGTAGGCAAAGGAGTGTACATGCCTTGCTTCTTAATGGTTGGCTTGGCGATGGCATAGGTAGTGTAGGACCTGATATATTTTCCAACATCTTGTCAAAGTTTTGGCCAATAAGAATACTTTTGCAGTACTCCCATGGATTTCTCCAAACTAAAGTGTCTCGTAACTCAATTTTAGTGTTCCTCCCAAATCAGCTTAGCATGCTCGCTTAAAGGAACACAAAAGTGCCCTAGGTAGCATAACAATGCATCAAAAAGGTGCAAGTATGGTTCTTTCTTGCCATCTATCAGCATATGGTATGTGGTGTAAAATTCTAGATCATTTCTTTATAGCTATGACCATCTAGATGTTAATCCCACTGAAGTTGAGAATAATGGCCAGTGCCACAAACCAGGGGCCGATTGAGGCAATCTGCAACTATATTGGTGCTTCCCTTCTTGTATTTAATATTCAAATGGAATTGTTGCAGATATGTGGACCATTTTTTATGGTGATAGTTCTGCAACTTCCCTTGTGTCTGCATAAACTTAATAGGTTGGTGATCTATGTGGATGATCATCTCCTTCCCCATAATGTAATGTTTACATTTTCGACAAGCCTTCATGATGGGGTACATATCCTTATCATAGGTGGGGTATTTCTGAATAGTATTAGAGAGTGTCTCACTATGATAGGCCACCACATGCCCTTGTTGGGTGGGAACTACACCAATAACTTAGTTGAAGGCATCCATCTCAATTTCAAATGGTTGTTGTAGGTATGGAAATGTGAGTATTGGTGCAGAGAAAATGTGATGTTTCAGCTCAACAAATTCCTTCTAACCAAAAAAAATATTATTTTTCTTTTCCCTTGGTAACTTGGTGTTGACGGTGCTGGACCCACCAACATTTAGGGGATCACCCCATTATGAAGTCCCAAGTAGACCTGACACCGTTTGGTGTGGGAATCCCATCTAGTATGATGGCTGGGTTTCTATTGTCTTAAAGATTTGCCTCAACTTTTGCTTGTCAGCACACCAGAGTGGTTTGTTTTGTCTTCAAGTAGTGAGGTTTGCATGCCTGGTGATTACTGGTGTCACTTGTGTCAATGGTTATTTCACTGTAGAGGGATAGCGTGGGAGTGAGTCCCAATTTAGTTGGGAGGAAGCCCCAACTCTATTAGGAACACACAACAGAACAGGACGTGCACAGCTTTCGGAAGAACAGTCCACACAGATCTGGCAGTCACAACACACAAGGGAAGATAACATTTACAACACTCAGCAAATGAGTCTGCGCGAGTGCAATGGTTATTATAGCAATTTTATGTGAAAGGTTTATCTGATGTCCGGGGAGGTAACCAACACATGCAGGACAACTTTAACAACACATACAACACATTTTCATTAATATATGTGTATTACAACAATTGAATGAGTTCAAGTGTTAAACACAGGTTAAAGCGACATGCATTACAAGTGTTCAAGATTAGTCTTACAAAAATTACAACACGTGTGAAAACATGCTGGCATGTTAGCAGGCTTCTGAATTAAGTGAAAGTTCCAAGACACATCGTTACACCATACATCACTAACCCTGTGGGCAGGGCGTTGGATTCACTACTTACTCCTCAAAGAAAAGATTACAGACTCTCAAGGCTATGTTGGAGGAGCTGAGGTGAAAAGTCCTTTGCATGTACAAATGAGAAGGTATTTATAACCAAGGGTGAAACTGACCCTTGTGGCTGTTTGACTACCCTCATGACTATTTGACATCCATGACTTTTCGACTTTACATGACTCTTCATACAACAAGTGGGTCTTTAGGACTTCCATGTTACATTACATTGATTGACAGTATGGCCCACAGTAGAGATGTGGACTACATGACTCATGACAAGGCTCAACATGACAGTGTTGGTACATGCGTGTTTCTGTTGGTGTGCATGTCAAGTTGCAGTGTTACTGGGTGATGGATGTCCTCATGGTGTGTCACAGCTTCACCTTCACATGGAAAAGTGTGTGGAGTCTTCGATGGTCATTGGTTCGCTTGATATTGCATTAACATGTTACTTCTTGCTTGTATGTTGGTAAGTTTGACAGGTTCATCCATTCGCGAAAAGTGCATGTTCATCCATCCCTGAGCATATCCTGCTTGTTTACTTGTCCGCCTATCTGCGAACACATCTTTGCATGATCGTCCATTTGTGAGCACAACTCTTTGCATGCATCTTTTGTTCGTCCATTGGTGAACATGTCCTTCTGCATGTACTCCCCTTCTTCTTCCCATTTGTCGTCACATCATGTTTGTTTGTGTACCTGTATCTGTAGTCACTCATGACGAGACGACATCAAATCCATAAACCTCCTAGTCTACCATGTTGCATGATCATTTCAAATGCAGGTGACCAGGAGAGGAGACAAGGTTGCGAGCTAGGATTGAGGCTCTGGGCAGTGCTGGTGAAAACTACGCAACAGTCCCTAGGTGATGGAGATGGGTGATCTGGATCAATAGTGACTATCTGCGGGGTCTAGCTCAGCTGGAGGAAAAAATTGCATAGTTTTTTAGAGGAACAGTTTGGGCTGCGGGAAGATTAGGCAGGCAAGATCTGGGCAATTTCCAGAAGGAGCGGGCAGCGGGAGCTTGGCAACCAAAACTGCTCAATTCCTAGAGGGAACTGGCATCTAGCTATTGGGACACTAGCAATAAAAACTGCACAATTCTGGAGGGGAATTGGCAATCAGCTGTCGGGAGCTTGGGAGCAAAAACTACACAATTCCTGGAGGGGATTGACAATGAGCTATTGGAGCTTGGCAACAAAAACTGTGTAATTCTTGGAGGGAACTGGTAGTCAGTTATCGGGAGTTGCTGCTGGGAAAAACTGCACTTATGTAGGAAGGTTGGCCTACTGATTACCTCTGCGCGTTTCTAAGCTGAGCGAACTGTTGGACAGTAGACAACTTGCTCACGAAAACTACGCAATTTTTCAAGTGACCAACCGGTCGACTGACAGGAGGGTTGGATGGAAAAACTGCACAATTTTCTGAGGGAGACAGGGACGGGCACTAGGTGTCTGTCCGACCTGCCTGCACAATTTTCTTAGTTAATGGAGCGAGCAAGGTCTGCAACCTCTGCATAATTTTTTAGGGGAGTTAGTCTCGGGGTGGCTATCGGGTCAAACTCTCTGGTTGACCAGCATGAAGGTTGATTGATCTGCTTGCGGGAAACGTGGCTTGAAATGGCTTACTTGGTGCTTCTGCTCTATTCTGGGTGACAGTCAATTGAGTCGAGGACGGGGTGAAGGTCCGACTGTTAGAGGGGAATCTGGTCGTCAGAACTTCAACAAAATGACTAAGTGTGTGAATGAGTGGAAAGGTGCATACGTGATCTTGCAATCACACATTTACATGACTTGATGGTGAGATGACTGAAACCATCCAAACACATATGCTCAACATGACTAACCGACGGTGCGAGCGACAAACACAATGCTTGTGATTGATCTTTGGACGACTGCGACAATGCTTGCGCGACAATGAATATGACTCTGTGTGTGAGTGCGACATATGTTTACGTAGTGAACACAACATGTACACATGAAGTGAATACCTTGAGCATGACCAGAACATGGTTGCAAGCATGACATTGACCTCAACATGAAAAAGTTGTCGATGGAATGATCAAGCAAGGTGGGCGTGAAGACTCACACAAGCTCACGGAGTGAACTCGAGTGCCTGCAGTCATCCAATAAAACTCTCAAATGAGGCTTTGAAATTGGATGCAGGCCAAAATTTTGTGGGTGTTGCAGTGGCTACAAAACTTGTTGACATAATGGTAGAACTCCAACTTCTCTGTTTTGGTCCATTGACAACATAGGGCCTTGGTATTTCGGGGAGTATTGAATAGTTGTGCGAGTTATTTCGGCTTCCCCACTTACCCCATGGACATACATGGTTCACCTTTTGCCAACTCAGTCAAACAAAATCAAAATTTCAACTTGATCATAGTGTTTCGAATTCGGGAAGGGTAGTTTAGCTCACGAGTTGAAGATTTTCAGAGTATAGGTTTTCATCTATGGTGTTGCTTCGCTGCTAGTAGGCCTGGACAGTACCCAAATAGAATCACGTAGGAACACACACATTGCTTCACTGCCAAAGAGCCTGGTCATTACCCCAGTGATGTTGCATGCTTCA
Organism: Pinus taeda; assembly: GCA_000404065.3. NCBI lineage: Eukaryota > Viridiplantae > Streptophyta > Pinopsida > Pinales > Pinaceae > Pinus > Pinus taeda. The sequence goes on along the minus strand of APFE031073222.1, from coordinate 225,001 downwards.
CCTCTCTGTGCAGTAAGCCTTTCTCTTCTTTCGCCTTTGTATTCTTTAAGAGGATTGTGCATATCCACTTATTTATTTTTTTGGCGAAAGAAGGATCCAAACTTATTGAGAGCATAAGAGGTTTTTTCTTCAAAGAAGCATGTAAGATCTCTCTGTTTCTACTAGTTGGATGAGCTTGACCACATAGAGTAGAAGGTTGAGTACATGCATGGGGTTTCCCAATGTGGACACAGGTTCATGGTTGGACCAAAAATTCCCTTGCAGACGGCTCGTATTTTTCGTCAAGACTTCATCGGTCGAAGGTTATAACAAGGTGTAGAGAAGACAGACACAAGATTGGCCAAGTGCTGTAGTGTCACGGGTCTTTTCTTATCTCAGCCACATACTCATTCAAAAGCTAGAATGCAATAGATGGAAGCACTTATTTCCAAAAAGAAAAATAGTAAGGTATTAAGCAAACAAAGCAAAATGTAAACAAAAATAGTAAGCAGAACGAGCAAACAAAACATAAATAGTAAGCAAAGCAAACAAAATAAAAACAACAAGCATCAAGCAGACTATGTACATGGCACGGGGTGCGACCCAACCTACTGGAAGTAGTGCTTGAGATCTTGGTCGTTGACAAGAAGGTTGCCAATCCTCTCATCAAGTGATTGTAGACGGTATGTGTGTGGGCCAAGCTTCTCATGGACTGTGTATGGACCAATCCACAAGGACTGGAACTTCATATGCTTCCCTTTGTCTTCATGCGACTTATCCCATTTTAGAACCAGGTCACCAACATTGAAGTTAGCTTTCCCTGCAGACTTCTTATCGAAGAATCCCTTGATACGGTTCTGGTGGAGTGTAAATTTTTCTTTTTCTTTCATCCTTTCTTCCTAAAGCTTGTGGAGTGTATCCATCCTATGCTGAACTAGCTGGTAAGGCTTGCCTTGGGATTCTTGGGATAGTTGAAGTGCAGGCAAGTAGATATTCGGTGGAAGGATGGCTTCTTTACCATAGACCAAGAATTACGGTGAAGTATTCAGAGAGGGTTTGGGTGTTACACGGTCAACCCATAATGCATTCGTCAGGGAGGTATGCCAGTTGCGTTGCTCAAAGAAAATGGTCTTTTTTATTATGCGGATGAGGTTTTTTTCATGGATTCTTCTAGACTGTTTCCTTATGGGTAGTAGTTAGATGAGTGTTTTAGCACAATACCATTCTGTAATGCAAAATAATAAAGTTTCATAGGTGAAAAGTACATTGCATTATAAAAAACAAGTGATATAGGAATGCCGAAGAGTGACATGATGTTCTATTGGAGGAAGTTGATGACCTCCTCAGTCTTTCACTTGTTTGAGCGGAACTTCTTCTGTTCATCGTGTGAACTAATAAGTTGTTGTTAGAATGTTGCGGTGATGTTTTGACGAATGTGGGAAAATTCCCCCAATGATGTCCAGGCCACACTGTTGGAATGGTTCGTTCACTGCAATAGGGTGCAGTGGGGCTGCTGACCTTCGTGTTGTGTCAACGCATTGCTGACAGACCGAGCACTTTTGGGCATAAGCATTTTCATCCTTGAATACTTTGGGCCAGTATAAACTGGCTCGCATAACTTTGTGCGCAGTGGTGTTTCCCGCAAAGTGATCCCCGATGGGTCCGTCATGCAGATCTTGTAGTACCTTCTCTGATTCATGTGCCTCCAGGCACTTGCTCAAAACTTTGTTACTGTGCTTCCTGTTTGGTCAATTTAGTGATGTCTAAATTGCAACTTTTAAATGTCAACCCGAGGCTCGTAAGCTGATGAAGTGAGGTGTACTGTATGTACTTAGGCAACTATTTCTTAAGCTTTTGTCGTTTTTAACTTTTTGAGTTTGTTTTCAAGTATATCTCTCCTAATGTGATGTGATGGAAATGAAATAAAGTGAGTGAAGTGTGTGAGATTGTGATGAGCTTTTTACAACTTAAAAGTATTCTACAAGAAAGCTTGAAATGAAATCGACTCTTAAAGGAAAATAAAGGCATCAAATAAAAGACTAATGACATCGTCCCAGTATCTCTGTTGCTGTAAGAAAATGAAAATGAAATCTATGTCAAATAACAACTAAGCAATGTGAAACTAAAGTAAATCTACATAAGAGAAAGACTAGTCACAAATACTTTAACTTTTCCTTAACCTCTTGCCTTTTAGCTGAATATATCATGTGAGAGACAATTAAAAATAAGCCAAGCAATTGTGAGTTCTTGAACAACTAAACCAAGCTGTGCTAAGTGATATTTTGGTCCTCAATAAAGATATTAAATTATGAAGAAGGAACCATCAATAGATAGACAACTTGATGTCTAAAAACATAAAGCAAATATGCAAATTGACTAAGTGATAGTAAGGAAATAAAGGTTGCAAAACAAAGAAGGTCAGCAACATAGACAAGATGATCACAAGTGTCACTAGTTGTGAAAAAGAAAAGAAAGAAACTGTCCCGGGCATGCCTACGAAACCTGCATAACACACTGATCAGTCATGAAAAAGTGCAGAAATGTAAACAAGCAGAATTCGAGATGTATATACAGCTATCAAAACATGGCAATCAAAGACATTATATACAGGAAATAAGAAAACTAAATGCAGGAAATTAAAAGTATTGTACAAGCCTTTAGTAAATAGGGGCCCTCTGCCTACTCCAGCCGGTTCAAAGATCAATTACACGCTTGAATGGAATAACAGTCTTCTCATATATTAGGCATCAAAATATAAAGTACAGTGGGAGTTCAATAGTACATAACAACAGCTAACAACTAACTTGTCCAGCGTTCAAAGACACTTTATTTATAACTGAGGAAAGCGAACTAACTTAACGAAATCTAAGTAATTCAAACAGCTGTGTGAAAACACGTAGTCTTGCTGCGTCCTCAGATTTAGGCAACAGTCGTTGTGGGCATTCAATCCGTTGTTGGATTTATGTTTCCCACTATCTTCATGACTGAGGACGATGCCACCTATTCTTCACGTGCTCTAAAACAGAACACGCAGAGCCGTGCCACCGCCAATGACCTCTATTGACCGATGTTGCCTCCTCGTTGACCACGGGTTTTGATGACTGGTTTGGGTG
>APFE031073222.1:137848-157596 GCA_000404065.3 Pinus taeda | reverse complement strand
GAAGGTGCCTCCTCGTTGACCACAGGCTTGGATGAATGGTTTGGATGATCTGGAGGGACACACACCATGTCCTTGGTTCCACGAACTTGCCCATGTGGCTCTTCTTCCCGGAGGACACCTGGAACATAGCATTTAATAAAACAGCTGTGGAATCCGGGGTTGGCTGCGGAAACCAGGATCAGCTGCAGAAACGCAGCACTTTGAACCAAAATTCTAAACCAAACACAGTCATTAGCATAATTAGAAAACCATGTAAAAAGTCCTAAAATACAATGATTTTAGCAATTTGATGGAGGGGATGAGTGGCAAAAGAAGGAAATGAATAGGAAAAGGAGGCTGAGTGGATGTATAAAGAAGTGTAGGTTTGAGGCTCAACACGTCCTGTAAAGCACTTCGCGCACCAATTGATATGCTAAGGTTTTGAGGCGTAATTACCCCTTCTGTCTGATGGAAACATGAGAGGGTACAATGTCATGCTCAAGGTATTGTCACACATCTGCATACCAAGACGTTCTGTCTTCAGTGGGTGTTTCTCACCTTATGTCATACATCTCAATTTCCTGCTCCCAGCCAACAAGCTCTTCCTCACTCTCCGATGCGTCTACTGCTTCAGCTACAAGTTTGTAGAGCCCATGTCCTTTGATCATGTGAATTGAATTGATTTCAAGATCATACTCTTACAATCATGTCATCCAATTCGCACGTCATTCACCCAGTTCTTTTTGTACAAGCAATGTGCGTAATGTTGCATAAGTGATGTAGACTATGCAGTGGTTCTTCAACAAGTAGAGCCTGAAGTGTTTCACTACCTTGTAAACTACATAAGCTTGCTTTTCAATGGTGGGGTAGTTGATTTCTAGTCCCTACATGCTTGCACTCATGAAGGAGATTGGGCATTCATCATTCATCTCATCCTTCTGAATGAGTGCTTGAGCAAGAAAATTATCAGAGGCGAAGGTGTATGGTAGGAAATCCTTCTTGAAGTCTGGGCTATATAGTGCAGGCGCTTTTGCTATTTCTTGCTTGATCCAGGTGAATGCATACTTTTCCCTCTTGCCCCAGCTGTAGATCGCATCTTTCTTGATCATGTTCTACATGGGCTTGACTATCTGCACATAATCCAAGATGAACTTCCGGAGGAAGTTTATCTTGCCCAAGAAGGATTGCATGGCTTTCTTATTAGTTGGGTGAGGGATATGTGTAATAGTCTGGACCCAGTTCGGATCCACCTTGATCCCAATTTTGGAAACAATGTGTCTAATAAGGTTCCCCTCAGATGCTGTGAATACGCTCTTTTTGGGATTCAAGGAAATATCGTATCTCTGACATCACTCAATTCTTTTCCAGATGGCGTATGTGGTCCTCGCGTCTTCTTGAGAACATAGTTACATCATCGAGGTATACCACTACGCTTTTTCCGATGAGTCCGCGAAAAGTGATGTCCATGGCATGCTGAAAGGTTGCGCCTGCATTTACAAGCCCAAACAACATTCATCTGTAAGCGAATGTACCCCAATTGGTACAGAAGGTAGTCTTAATTCTGTCAGGTTCTACTAGCAAAACCTGACTGTATCCTGAAAAACCGTTGAGAAGGGAAAACATCTATGCCCCAGATACTATTTGTAGAATGTGGTCCATAGATGACACGGTGTAGTTGTGTTTGTTCGAGGCGCAGTTCACATTCTGGAAATCAACACACAAGAGGATTTCCCGAGACTTCTTGTGTACATGAACAAGGTTTCAAACCCACATCGAATGACAAACTTTGTATATGATCCATGCATCCAATAGCTTAGTAAGCTCTTTCTGTATGACGGGTTCAAGTGACAAATGTACTTTCCTCAATTTCTGTTGATATGGCTTGACTCCTTCTTTGATCCAAATGATGTGTTGGATTATCCACATGTCATAAGTTTTCAGATCATCGTACGTCCACATGAACACATCTCAATATTGTTTGAACAAGCGAACAAAGGCTTGTTGTTCTTGTTGTGTGCAACATGTAACAAGATTGACGAACTTTAGATCTTGTTCTGTTCTGAGGTTGATCAGTTCATGCATCATGGTGGAGTTGTGGGTCTTGCTGTTTCCTGGCCCCTGAAGACGTTCGTGAAAGTCATAAAGCTTTTCCAAAGATGCCACACCCTTTGTGATAAGGTAGCCTTTCATGTTACAAGCTTATGCTTGTAGAGAGCGCTCGTGCTCATCATCATCTATCGCTGCATCTTTGAAGACGTCAGCGTTGGCCATGAAATGCAATATCTCTTGATCATCATTAAACACATGTAAGTTAGTTATGTTATCCGGGATAAATGGTTTGTACAAAATTTCAATAGTAAATCTATCCCTAATCGGTGACATTCTTGAAGCTGCATTTGCGGGTGCATTAGAAGTTGCATTACGTGTACGTGGTACAATAGTGATGTTAAATGATTGAAGTTAGAGATTAGTCTCCATACCTCTTGCTGGTAAATTTTGAGATGCGGTGACAAACAATGAATGGTGTTATGTACTTGTGGTACCACTATCTCTGAATCACCTACCACTTTGAGCGCGACCACGTTGAGGCTGATGTCATTCTACAAGCCCAACACGAGTGGTTCATACTCAACAACATTGTTCGTGCACTCGGACTCCAAGTGACTTGAAACTAGATGCTTCTTGTTTTATGGGTCGATCAAGACACACCCGACTCCTGAGTCGTCCTGTGTCTTTCATCCTTTAAAATACATGGTCCACAACTTGTCTGTACACAGACCATTTGACATGCTTATACTGCTGCTACTACTGTTGCTACTGCTACTGCTACTTCTACTACTGGTAAAATGTACTATACATGTTTCATTACCATCAGTTGGGCAAGGAAGGAGTCCCAACTACATGTCTAGTGGGGTTGGACTTGGCCATGTAGGATAACACCCCAATGTTGTTTCCAAGAGACAATTGCCAAACATGAGTTCTATGAAGGCCAACGGTTCATTCTCATCATTGAGGGGAGTGACATTGTGCTTCATATACCTCTCAGATAATACCCAAATTTGATTGCATTTTCCCTCGTACGGAAGCAACATGTGCGACCAGTCTATAGCAAAATATTCGTTCAGTTTGCTGGACCAGAATTTGCTGAGTAGTAGACCGTATAATTCCAGTATGTCCATAACGACAATGTTCATGCATTGGTGGACTCGACCATCATGATATATTCGGATGATCACGTCTTAAAGTTTACCAATGGCTAGTACCGATTTTCAATCAAGTTGGATGATTCGCGCAAATGTCTCGCTCCATTGTGCATTGATCTTTTTAGCAATGGAGAGAGGCATGACGTTGGCTGTCGCACCAGAATCAACCAAGCAGTTGTGAACATTACAGTTAAAAAATTTAACTGAGAGCAGGAATGGAGGGCAACCTGAGTTTTCTTCTTCCATCCAGAGTGTGTTTAGCTTAGTGGAAAGTGATCCGAGAGGTGTGCTTGCTCCCTTGCTAGTAGAGGTTGCATTGTCTATTGCTGTTTATCCCAATGCGCGTAGCAGGATGTCTTGTTGACTTTGGATCTTAGCTAACTCGAACAAACTGATGTCGCTCGAGTTTTCTTCATGTCATCTACAATGTTGTAGTCCGGAGGTGGTAGATTCATCGAGGTGTCCAGGGTAGAACTGATGTTTGTGTTGTTCGACGGAGTGTTCTGCAGTTTACTGCTCATGGACGTACTCTTGTCTACCACTATCTTCCCGGATTTGTTTTGTGTTTTCTGCTTTGGGGCAGTCGGTGGATCAACCTTCCTCAACAACAATCACATATTTTCTTGTGCTTCCCCAAGTGTAAGGGGAACCCCTTTACTCTTAAGATTGTAACAATCATTTTTCTTTGGGGGCTACTTCTCGGTGTTTGTCTTCGGTGTTGCTTGCGAGCAATGATACGCGTTCACCACATGCCCAAAAATTGATGATTCATCAGGTGAAATACCTTCGTCATTATCCATGTCCTTCAGTTGCTCCTACATACTATTTTCTGCATTGAATGTATGACTGCATACAGGGCTTGCGACTCGCTTCAAGTCCAAACAAGAGTTCTCAGGGTGATGTTCTTCCTGGAATGAACATAACTTAGAATTTGCGCATTGTTCAAGGTGGAACACAGAGCTTTGTGCAGTTTTTAGAGTGTACTAGTTGGTGCCTGATGAAATGCTTCCCTGTCTCTGTCTGGGCGGATGGCTGCTTGCAGATGTGTCTATTTTCCACTGTTTAAGCTCAGACACTTCTGTTGTCAACTTCTTGACGAGGTGAGTGAGGGTCTCAATATCATTTGTCTCCTTTTATCTACCCTTGCTCACCATTGCTTGGGACTTTCTGCTCGCGTCTTTGGAGTCCTTTAGTGGTTCATCATCCTTGATGACCCCAATCGCGCGCAGGTCTTTCTCAATAGAAATATCCTCTTCACAGTTTTCCAGTAGTGTTGGTTTTGCAACTCACTTAATGAACTGCACAATGATGGTCAATAGTGCGAGCATGTAGTAAACAACAGTGATGGAGTCACGAGGTTTGGTGTCCGCTGCAAACTTGTTCAATATGTGTGTAAACCTCTGATTTAAAACTTTTACCTTTTCTTTCCCCTCCATCTTCAGGCTTCCTAATTCTTTGAGTAACATGGCTGGGGTCTTGTCATCAACAAACTTTTCAAGAAACATGCATTTGAATGCACCCCAATTCTGTATGGAGTTTGGTGGAAGGTTGTGATACCATGTAGCTATGTGACCATCCAAGGTACATGGGAATAATCTACATGCTACGTTGTCATACCGTACCTCAAGGGTATGTAGTTGCATGTAGAATTTGTCCAAATGGTCTTTTGCCTACACCGTGTTGTCAGGGTTGAACTTGATGTTCATTCTCCGCACTCGCTTCGACATCTTGTACAAAGAACCCAAGAGAGCCAATGGTCTCTGAGTCACCCATTCTAGATTTTGGTCAGCCATCTCTTCTTCTTATTCGTCCTCCTCCTCTCCTTTAGAATCTGACAGTTCTGGCTCTGAGTCTGTTGGTTCGTCTCCGCCTCCGCCTCATCCGCTACTTTCCCCTCTTCCTCTTGTACCAAAGTCCCATCCCAAGATCACAAGGGTGTCTCGTTCCCCTTGTCGGAAGACCAGAGGTTCCTCTCCGTCTTCAATAGCTTCTGCCAGACCTTCAAGTGTGGCAAGAACTGCTTCTTCCACTGATGATACAACAATTGTTATGGGAGTGGCTTTTGTCTTCCTTGATGCGCATAGAAGGTGTTGTATGCCTGGGATCAGTCTGACTGCTTTCACGACTAGCGAGTGATGGGAGGGACGAAGCGAAGGTGATGATATGGAATTTCATGTTCAGTCCTAGGAGGTGATAAGTAACTAACTGCAGAGTCGCACGTAGGTGAGAGGGAGTGTGAGTTACTACCTTGACCAAACGGTTGAAGAGTGATTGTGAGAGGACGTTTAGCCATATACAAGTAGTTTCCCTCCTTCTAGCACCAGAAATGTTGACGGTGCTGGACCCGCCAACATTTAGGGGATCACCCTAGTATGAAGTCCCAACTGTACCTCACACAGTGTGGTGTGGGAGTCCCATCCGGTATGATGGTCCGATTTCCATTGTCTTAAATATTTTCCTCAACTCTTTCTTTTCAGCATAGGAGAGTGGTCTACTTTGTCTTCGAGTAGTGAGGTTTGCGTGCCTAGTGATCGCTAGTGTTACTTTTGTCAATGGTTCTTTCACTGTAGAGGGAGAGGGTGGGAGGAAGCCCCAACTCTGTTAGGAACATACAACACAACAAGACATGCATAGCTTCCAGAAGAACAGTCCACACAGATGCGACAGTCACAACACACAAGGGAAGATAACACATACAACACTCAGCAAATGAGTCTGTGTGAGTGCAATGGTTGTTATAACAAGTTTATGTGAAAGGTCTGTCTGATGTCTGGGTAGGTAACCAACACGGGCAAGACATCGTTAACAACACAACAACGCATTTTCATTCATATAGATGTATTACAAAAATTGAACGAGTTCAAGTGTTAAACATAGGTTAAAGCGACATGCATTGCAAGTGTTCAAGATTAGTCTTACAACAATTACAACACATGTGTGAAAATGTGCTGGCTTGTTAGCAGGCTTTTGAATTAAGCGAAAGTTCCAAGACACATCATTACACCATACATCACTAACCTCGTGGGTGGGGCGTTGGAGCCACAACTTACTCCTCAAAGAAAATTTTACAAACTCTCAAGGCTATGTGGGAGGAGTTGAGGTGAAAAGTCCTTTGCATGTACAAATGAGGGGGTATTTATAGCCAAGGGTGAAATTGAACCTTGTGGCTGTTCGATTACCCTCATGACTGTTTGACTTCCATGACTTTTCATCTTTACATGACTCTTCATACAACAAGTAGGTCTCTTGGACTTCCATGTTACATGACATTGATTGACATTATGGCCTACAATAGAGATGTGGACAACATGACTCATGATAAGACTCGACATAACAGTGCTGGTACATTCATGTTGCTGGTGGTGTGCATGTCAAGCTATAGTGTTGCTGGGTGATGGATGTCCTCATGGTGTGTCACAACTTCACCTCTGCATGGGAAAGTGTGTGAAGCCTTCAATGGTCATTGGTTCGCTTGGTGTTGCATTCACATGTTGCTTCTTGCTTGTATGTTGGTAAGTTTGACAGGTTCGTCCATTCGCAAAAAGTGCATGTTCATCTATCCGTGAAAACATCCTGCATGTTTTCTTGTCTGTCCGTTTGTGAACACATCTTTGCATGATCGTTCGTTTGCGAGCACATCTATTTGCATGCATTGTTTGTTCATCTGTTGCTGAACATGTCCTTCTGCATGTACTTCCTTTGTTCATCCCATCTGTTGTTGAGCCATGCTTGTTTGTGTACCTGTATTCGTAGTCACTCAAGACGAGATGATATCAAATCCATAAACCTTCTAGTCTACCATGTTGCATGATCGTTTCAAATGCAGGTGATCGGGAGAGGAGAAAAGGTTGCGAGCTGGGATGGGGGCTCCAAGAACTGCTAGTGAAAACTATGTAGCAATCGTTGGATGATGAAGATAGGTGATCTGGATTGGCAATGACTATCCACGGGGTCTAACTCAGCTGGAGGAAAAAATTGCGCAATTTTTTAGAGGAACAGTCTAGGCTACGGGAAGGTTGGGGAGGCAAGATATGCACACTTTCTGGAAGGAGTGGGCAATCGGAGCCTTGCAGCCAAAATTGCGCAATTCCTAGAGGGAACTAGCAGCTGGCTGCTGGGACACTGGCAACAAAAGCTATGCAATTCATGAGGGGAATTGGTAGTCAGCTCTCGGGAGCTTGGCATAAAAAAATGTGCAATTCCTGGAGGGAACTAGCAGTCATTTGCTGGAGCTTGGCAACAAAAGTTGCGAATTCCTGAGGGAACTGGTAGTCGACTGTCAGGAGCTACTGGCGGGAAAAACTGCGTTGATTCTGGGAGGCTAGCCTATTGATCACCTCTGTGCAGTTTCTGAGTTGAGTAGATTGCTGGGTAGCAGAGGGCTTGCTCATGAAAACTTCAAAATTTCTGGTGAGAAGCTGGTCGACTGACAGGAGGGCTGGCTAGAAAAACTATGCAGTTTTTTGAGGGAGACAAGGACGGGAACTGGGTGTCTGTCTGACCTGTCTGCGCAATTTTCTTAGTCAGCGGAGCGGGCAAGGTCTGCATCCTCTGTACAATTTTTGAGGGGAGACAGTCCCATGGTGGCTGCTGGGTCAAACTCTTTGGTTGACCAGCATGAAGGTCGACTGATCTACTTGCGGGCAGCGCAACTTGAAATGGCTTACTTGGTGCTTCTGCACTATTTTGGGTGACAGTCGATCGAGTCGATGGCAGGGTGAAGGTATGATTGTCAGAGGGGAATCTGGTCGTCAAAACTTCAGCGAAATGACTAAGTGTGTGAATGAGTGGAAAGGTGCATACATGATCTTGCAATCACACACTTACATGACTTGACAACGAGACGACTCAAACCATCCAGATACATATGCTCAACATGATTGATTGATGGTGTGAGTGATAAGCGCGATGCTTGTGATTGATCTTTGGAGGATCGCGATGACACTCGCATGACAGTGAATATGACTTGTGTGAGCGCGATAGATGTTTACATAGCGAACACAACATGTACACATGAAGCGAAGACCTTGAGCATGACCAAAACATGGTCGCAAGCATGACATTGACCTCAACATGCAAAATTTGTTGGTGGAATGATCAAGCAAGGTGGGTGTGAAGACTCAGACGAGCTCACAGAGTGAACTCGAGTGCATGCAGTCATCAAGTAAAACTCTCAAAGGAGGCTCTGAAATTGGATGCAGGCCAAAATTTTGGAGGGTGTTGTAGCGCTACAACACTTGAATAAAAGGTCAAGTGATATGAGAGAATCCCAACACAAACCTTTTATAGAAATTGGCAAGGCCCAAAAAGCACGAAGCCCTGTGAGAGTTATTGGGGCTGGTCAATCCTGAATGAATTGGAGCTTATCAATCCACATGCATGTTAGCCTCACTCTCATAATAAAACAATTCTATATCCAAAATTATAATTAAATAAATCAAATCTTGAGAATTAGGAGTTAGTTCCTCGAACTAGGGAGTTTAGTTAGGATGAGAGATTCTCTCCAACTAGTTCTCCAATATTAGTGTTTTGTTGAGAATGTATCTCAACCAAGTTTGTTCAAGATAGACACATTATCTTGAGACAACTTGATCATGTATTTATGTGTATCATAAACATTGGATTGCATCATGAGAAAAATACAGTGAGGCTAAGGCCTTTTCTGCCATTTCATATTTTTTATGTGTGTTAATTTTATTTATTATTCTACATGTGGTATTAGAGCTATCGCTAAAAGATGTCCAATGTGTGAAGGTCTGCAATGTAATGTTAGTGTAAAGGGGACGCATCATCCAATTCATGGATATGGTTGAGCTCATAAAAGGAAATGCCCTCTCGGTCACTTGCAGTTTCCTGGAAAAAGTGCCTTCCCTGAGGTCACATCCGACATGATAATGTTTGTTGGGAGAAGTCAATCAGGCCACATGAAATTGACTACACTATAGATGAAATGCAATGAGGGAGATCACAGTCTTTTAAGAATGATGAAGCATCGTCGGCTCCTGTCTAAAGTTATGGCGGTTTGTAAAGTGCATTCATATATCGTAATCATGGAGCCTATTTGAATCGGCTTTGGGGAGCTACCACATCTTGTATTCTGAGACAAAATTTAGGGCGAGAAACATTTTGTTGGATATTTATAAACTGAGAGCTAAGGACCGTTATTTTGCAATAAAATTTGTTGGTTCGTGGCTATGGCCTTCACTGGAATGCAGCAAAACTGAAAATATGGTCACAAACGACTTATTTTGTGGATTGACTGTCTGCGGATAGAGTTTATTACCATAAGGTTGGCTTCAGATGAAAGTAGTCCAAAGACGCCAACTAGATTGTGGCGATAATCCCCTTATGGTTTTGGTGAATTTATCATAGTTGTGATTATCAAACACATATGACAAAGAGGCCCAAAGTGGTTGGTCGGTGCCATACCCAAAAGGAAAATTTCATAAGGAGTAGCCCATTTCATAATTGAAGAGGTGACATGCACCATGGAGATTGGTCGAAAGCACACTACGGAGTCGTGGAGATCTGTTGAGTGCACCTGCCGAATAATTATGGTAGCTCTGACTTTCAAAATTTTGCCCATGCCTGCCTGTATCAATCTTTATCACAGGGTATGTTTTTGGTTCTTCAGAAAATATAGATTTTTTGCATACACGTCAGTTTTTGGGCATGAAATTATCCTCCAAGTTTCTCCCTGCCTAAGCTTCTTAGAACAATTTCTGGATCTATTTCATGTTGCACAGAAATGGTGGCTGATCTACTCTTTACTTCACATTCTAGATTTTTATGAGCTCAATGTTTCCTTTTTCCCTTGCTAAATTTTGGTGATCTGCTCTGCTAAACCCACTATGGTCATCTGCAAGTAATTCACCTTTGAGTTGATTGGTTCTTCAACTTTGATTTTTTTGCAATTGCACTGAGATTTCTACGACTGGTCGACTATATATCGTCGTTTGACGATTCAACGTTGGGATCTTTCAACAATTTCTAAAACTTTGTATTTCCTTTTAGATGTTTGTCAAAGCCTCCTGCAATGACCAATGAAATATCCAATTCTGGATTAGCAACCTTTTCCCATTTGCCTTTAGAAACTTGTTTTGAGAGTATCATCGCAAATGCATAAATTGCTAACTCAATGTTTTTATTCCTTTAAAAGCGATTGATTGACATAAATTTGGGCAAGTAAGAACAAGGTTGATCGAACTGATCCACATTAACAGCTTTTACACATTGCACGTGAACTTTTAGCACTCTCTATGGCATATTCATTGTTGCCATCATCTGTAGTACTTCCACCACTACCCAGTGCAGAACCTTCAACATACTTCCTGATTCTTTTTTTGATCTTCCCATCCAAGTTTGTCAACCCCTTCAACATCATTTAATGTTTTAAATTGACCTTTTTTCTTCAGAATACAACCTGCATGATTCCACATAGGCATGAAGCCATCGACCTGTGTGGCAACGATCATCTTGCCGATTTTCAGCACGTCTTTCTCGATGGTATTTTTGCATGTCTTGCAGGTCGATCTTGAAGACTTGGCATATTCGATGGTTTTGAAGGATTTGCCATCGAATCGACTTGCTTCGGGCTTCAATGCTCGGAGCTCGCAAAGGATACGGTGATACGCATAACAAAAGGTAGAGTGCCCTACGTTCATTAATGCAAGAATCTGCAAGAATCTTCTTTGTGTGGAGATGTGTTTTTTAAATAAAGTTATTTTTGGGAATGATAAGTGGGTGGAGAAATAAGATTTTTTTTAATATATAAAATATAATTTTTTGCAGTGATAAGGGATTGAATATTGTGGAGAATAGGTGCACTTTAATTTAATTATTTTTATTATATTATTTTTGTAAATTTTGGAGTGATATGTGTTTTGTAAATTTGGAGAGATAAGGAATTTTCTATTGTTTGTATTTTGGAGAGACAAGGGAATAATTTTAAAACTTATTGTTGTAATCCAAAGTAATGTTTTACTTTGAGAGAGATTAAGTTCATGAACATCCATATTTTGAAGACAAGTTGCTTCAAAGGGTTGCGAGCTTGGCATTATCATTACTTGGGAAGTTGAAGGTTGATTCACTATTTAATAAAGACATATTTTTGTGTGGTGTTGAAGTGTCCTAGATCCGCCCAAAATTGAATAAGGGGATCTTAGGTACACCGTGTGTAATGAATGCGGGAGCATGACTTGTGTTCAGATTATCAAAATGCTCTTTTTGTACTATGCTTAAACAACTACATGCACATAACCAACCTTAAGTATAAGAACACTTAATCAAGCTCCTGTAATCAAGCTTAAGTACACAAGCACAAAGTGTCACATCATCAAATTGATAAGATGATCTTCCAAGCAAGCACATTTCACATCATGTAATCAAAGCAATCAAGTTAAGGACACTACAAAATCAAGCCAAGACGACATCAACATCATCAACACTTTTTCTATCACTTGCAGATAAACACATTTTTTTAACTGAATTGTACAGGTGCATTCTCTGTTGTAACCGACACCCTAATTTGTATTTTTAAGGTGAATACATTATGTCAAGTAAGTCTTCAGCTGAGTCTTGAAGATTGAACTTGTCATTTGTCTCTTGGGTGCATTTTCACATTTTCGACAGTTTTCGACACCCTTCCTTTTTTAAAATCAGCGCATTCAGTGAGTACATTCAAGAAAGCACAGAGTGTCAGTAATCAATCACGCAAATTCAAACAAGCCATCCAGCAAGCAATCATCATCAAACAAGTGTGAAATATAGTATTCTATTCTTCAAGTGAGCATCAAATCAAGCCAGTGTTTAAAGCAAGTGCAATAAGCAATAAATCAAGGGAGCGTGTCATTCAAACAACAAAGCAAGCGAGCGTGTAATTCAAACAACCAAGCAAGCGAGCGTGTCAAAATCAAGTGCGAAAGTTCAAAGCACGACATCTATAACAAACGAGCTAGTGTGAAGTTGATTGAAGCATTCACAAAGTGTCTGTGAAGCATTCAAGCAAAGCGATCGTCATCAAGCAAGCGTGAAATCAAGAGTTCAAGCAACCAAGTTATAAAACTCTAGCAAGTGTTTAAAGGTGGGGTGGGGGGGATGTCAATGAAATTGACAGTGGTTGTTAGACTGAATGTCTCGACAACATTAGCAACGTAGCCAACGGGCATTTTCATTAGCGAGTGAGCATCAAAAAATTCGCCAGAGGGCGATCGACAACAAAGTCAGAAGTGAGCAGTTTTCAAACACAACAAAATCAACAGTGAGTTGTTTTTCAATGTCATCAGCTAGTGGGCAATCATCATCAATAGGTTCACCAATGGGCGTTTATCAACTTTTGTCAATGGACAAACAAATATGCCTGTGGGCATTCATCAAATTTTTTAAGTGGACACAGGGTGCTGATTTCAAGCAAAGGACAGTTGGATCCTTTTGCAGCTTGGCACGTGATGGAGTTGTCAAGCGACATTCAAAGATGAATCAGACATGCAGCTGACTCATGGTCTCTTCATATTGTAGTTTCTTTAGTATCCAGCTTTGGCGGTTTTTCAGGCAAATGTTTTTTTAGGATCAACTTGAGAACTTGGAAGAGGGTTCCTTGTTCTTACTTTGGATTTATCATTGAGGGGGGAAATGTTAGCTTCACTCTCATAATAAAACAATTATAAATCCAAAATTATAATTAAATAAATCAAATCTTGAGAATTAGGAGTTAGTTCCTCGAACTAGGGAGTTTAGCTAGGATGAGAGATTTTCTCCAACTAGTTCTCCTAGATTGGTGTTTTGTTGAGAATGTATCTCAACCAAGTTTGTTCAAGATAGACGCACTATCTTGATACAACTTCATCATGTATTAATGTATCATAAACATTGGATTGCATCATGAGAAGAATACAGTGACGCTGAGGCCTTTTCGCCATTTCTATGTATCTGATATTTTTTATGTGTGTTGATTTTATTTATTATTCTACAATGCACACCTTTATCATTAATTATGTAACCCCGATTTTGGGCCTAGTTCATGCCACAGGAGCATTTCTCCAAGTTGGCATATATTTTGTGTTGTCATAGGGTTGAAGGACTTGCCAAATATGTTGCAAGTGCTCTACCAAAATTTTGTTAAAGACGAGGATGTTATCCAAATATAAAACCATGAATCAGTTGGTGAAAGGCCACAAGTTGTCATCTATCAGCCTCATAAAGTTGCATTGACATTTTTCAACCTGAAGGGCATGACCAACCACTTGAAGAGACCCTCCTTGGATTTGAAGGTGGTCTTCCATACATCTGTGGGTTCTATTAGAACTTGGCGATAACCATACTTCAAATCAATCTTGCTAAAGTACCTTACCCCCTTGAGTTGTTAAAGAAGGTCATTAATCCATGGGATTGGGTATCAGTTCCTGAAAGTGATCTTATTCAATGCCTAATAATCAATGCAGAGTCTTCAGGTCCCATCCTTATTTTGTATGAGTACAATTGGGCTCCCATAATGTAAGTAACTTGGTTGAATGTGCCCTTTTTGTAGTGACTCCTAGATCTACCATTTGATTTCCTTATTTTCTATAAGAGAGCAACGATAAACTAGCCCATTGGGTAGAGGTGCTATGGAAGTCAGATCGATCAAATTCTTAACTTGACAATGCAAGGGTACCCTTGTGGGTGAGGATAAGATGTCCCTATACTCCTCCATGACCTTATCGACTTATTTTGTTGCACGAAGTAACCCTTTATGCGGGCCATAGATGTGGCCATGATCTTCCCTTTAATTTGAGAGTGAATAAAACAAAACAAATTTCCTGGCCTTGGAGATGATCTTAGTGCATTTCTTAGCAGAGATCAAAGAAATGGCAGTAGTCGGGGATACCTTCGGTATTCTGTAGTTTTCTGCCCAAAGTAATAATAACAGTGCGAGGTCTTGACTCATACACAACATGACACTTCCACAAGTATGGTTTGCCTATTAAAACATCACAAACTTTACAAGGAGCAACATCACACAATACCTCGTTTGTGAAAGGGATCAACATTGTAGGGAAGGCAACACTGTTGGTTGTCATGAAGATCTCATCCTTGGTGGAGACACCTGATGGTGTATGGCGGTGATTGTGGTGTGGTCGGTAGGTCCAACTACTTAATGACTTCTGCTCATATGAGGTTCTTTTGGTTCCCACTGTTGACAATGAATTGCAGTGGAGAATCCTTCACCTGCATTTGTGAGTAGAAGAGACACTCCCCCTCCTTTAGATATTTGGGTTGAATCTTTTAGACCTTGGTGGTGGCAATGGTGGCACTAGGTTGTGCATCAATAATTTTCTTCCCCTTATCATTACCCTTGTTAGGTTATGGGTCAAAGTCGAAAATTGCATCTAAATTTGAAGCTTTTAGCTCGACCACTAATGATTGCTTGGTGCGACACTCATTTGTGTTGTGGTTGGGCTCTTATGGAACTCATGCCACTTTCTAGTGCCCTTATTCATCTTCATGGTGCTATTCTTTTCTTGTGGATTCAATGGGTTGTCCTAGGCTGCTCCACCTTGGCTCTATCCTTTGTTATTTAGTTTGGAGGTCCCTTTTCCCTGCTTCAGATTTGTAAATCCAAAGACTCGCTTCTTATATTTAAATTTATGCTCGATTCTCATAGCATATCGATACAAGTGAGGAGATTTCTAAGAAATTCATTTTTGCTTGGATGTACTTTTACAGATAGTCACGGTACTTAAGTATCAAATGCCGCTCAGAATCCTTTATACCCAACTTTGTGCATAGGGTATGGAAAATGTTTGTGAACTCTCGCACATCTTAGTCCGTTTCTTACTGTAGTGTGGTCCATTTTATGTACTTATCTTCATAGCTCCTGACAAAGTAATATTGTTCTTTGACAACATCTCAGAAATAATTCTAATAGGGTGCAACTAAAAAAAGTGAGGGTTCCTCCTCATCCCTCTGCTTATAGTAAGTTTCCTACCAATCCTTGACATAGGGAGCAACTTTGAGGAGTGCAAAAGTAATATTTTCCCTATCGGAGAAATTATGGACTAAAATATATCCTTCCAGCAAATTTATCCATCTATCTAAGGAATCTAGGTCTATCTAGCCTTCAAATATAGGAATCTCAAAGTTAACCTGTACCTTAAAGGGGGTGGCTCCTTTCAAGTGACTGCTTGATGAAGATGCTTCATCTACTGATACCTGTCGAAGGATTTAGGAAAAATTGTCCATCATCTCGTTCCTTTATCGCTCAAGGGATGCTTTGAGTAACATTTTGAAAGGATCTTCTGCTCCTTCATCTTTATTTTCTTCCACCATGGGAGGTTGTTGGGTTCGGCAAGGTCATTCTTGCAAGGGTTCAACCAGTTCAAGGCCCAACTCCTTATACCATGACCTCTTTGGGGACATGCACAAAAAATAGAGAAAGGATAAACAACTCTGATACCATTGATATGGATTTAAGAAGGAACATAATGAAATACATATTTAAACAACCACACTGAGATACAACAAAACATAACTTCCATTAATAAGTAAAAATTGTTGAAAATTATTTACATATAGAAAAGAAATGAACTAGCTTTGGCAATGGTAGCTTATTGTTGAGAAGAGATGTGACGGCTACATGCCTTCTAAACTGAGTTACAATGAGGCTATGAGGCATTTTTATCATGAAGAAATAATGAGAAACCCTAAACATCCCAAAAACCTAGCCTAAGAGATGAAGCGCTAAAAGTTTGTGCGCCCTGATGGGATTGGTTGGAACATTAAATTCCCAGGGTCATAACTTTGGCATACGATCTCTATTTAGCGCGTATGATAGCCTGTTAGAAAGGTCTATACGAAGAAAAGAATTTATTACTAAGAATAGTCAACCTTTGGCCCTGGTTTGATTGTTTCCCCCAAAAAACCATTTAGGGCCTCAAAACGACTCTAGAAGTTGACGACCCAAAAAAAACTCTAAAAATAGAAAGTATGATAGAAAATACAAAAGTGAAAGGAAATAGTGTTGGGGGTCCAAGTGGAATAGGCATGTGGCACTAATATGCACGTAGATCATAGGCACTCAGTTATAATCAAACACTTTAGCATGTCTAGGTACAATATTTTGATCATTTTGGCAAATTGCAAGTTATGGAAAACAAGTTGATGTTTTAATTAACGAGTTTGGTGACATGAAAAAAGTATTTGAAGATTCAAGGAATAAATTAAGGACTTGTTGCAATGGCATCAAAACCCAAATAGGAATTCTTTCAGCCTACCCATTATTACCAAGATTCAAAAGTTTGTTGCAATGCATTCATGGAAAGCTCAGTTGCACACTCTCAAACCAATTGTAGAATATGCAGAAAGGCTCCGAGACTCACGTATCCAATCGATTGTGAAATCGCTAAAAGACATTAATACGTTGATTGTATATACAAATGATTATCTCCTCGAAGATGACAATTGAAGGCTTGAATTACAGGAAAATAGGCATGAGTTCAAGAAAAGAATTGATCAATTGATATATGTTAACTTCAATAAAATTTGGGAATTCCTCATTAAACCTTACAATGAGTATCGAAGCACCAAGGTCCTGAACGAATAAATTATTCAAATATTGCTTGTACTAGAAGCTCAGGTCGTGACACGTCAAGTCAGCATTCGTCCACAATTGCCTATTGAGTTGGATAATCTTCTCAAAATTTATTCTCTGTGGCAATCCTTCAATCAATGTTTGCCATCATTTTCACCTACTCAAGAGTGATCTCTTTTTAGTCTTACTATTGCAATTGTTTACTATTTTCATTTAGTATCTTTTACTTTGGTTGTGAGAATATTCAAATTATGGTTAGTCCTTTCATATTATGAAAAACTATTAAGTCGAACCCATTGATGAGCCCTCGTATTGCATCAAGAATGTTGCAACTCCCAAGACTTTCAACTTGAATTATCAAACTGGGGTTCGTACAAACTTAGAGGTGACAATGTTATATGCACAGTAGGTCAAGCTCTACTCATATCACCCTCAATCATTGAATCAGATCATGGTATGTAGAGACCACTCCTTCAATTAACTACAAAGAGAATTAATGTGATCAGACAAAATCCTACGCTAATTGAAAGGAAGTGAACATTATCCTTGTTGCAGAAATGAAAGTGCCATTCATTAGATGTAAAGACAAGCTGTAACTGCAGAAAGGAAAAAGACTACAATAGTTGCAGAAATGAACCATGCTACCCTACTTACAAACCAATGAAGTCAACATTGTACTTGCAAAATGTAAATCATTAATCTATTTGCAAATTGCTTTGAAAGAGGAAATCTAACCTACAACACATAACTAGGAAATCCAAGAGTGTAACTTTTAAAAACTAGGTTTAATCTATTTGCATTGAAGAGTTTCCCTTCATATCACTGACTGTAAGATAATTTTAGCTTTAGCAACAAGATTCTTACTCATTGCATAAGAGAATACTCATTGTGATTTAAATGTGAAAGTACCCCCCCAATTATAATTGTTTTCTTATGCTTGTAGTGGATGAAGGATGGGTCTAGAGTGGTCCTTGGGTCCCCCCAATCATGGATTCAAATTCTCAAGGTCATTATTCAATCCTAAAATGCAAAAATCAAGATATTAGAGCAAATCTGGTCGATTTTAGGTAGTTCTACATGATTGTTACAACATGTTACATGTTACCTTATTTCACTACAGGATTGCCCTATTTTGCTATAGGATTAGGTCTGAGGGTAATAAAGGTGTTTTGAAGGTGGAGGAAGGTGAATGAGGGTGTATGAAGGGTGTGTGAGGCCGTTTTTCCAAGATTATCACCTCTTAGAGGCCCATCTTGCACAAAAATTCATGCCATCTTGCACAAAAATTCATGCTCATGGTGTCCTTCATTGCCCCTGAAAAGATGACCTCCATGGCAGAATTTGAGAGTAGTATGAGGAGTTCAGGAGGAGGATAGTAATGACAAATTGGATGCATGATGAATTTTCCAACCCCTACAAGTCACTAGCAGTTCCTGCAGACTAATGACCAACCCCTTTTTCCTTTTAGGAAGAACATACATCTAATGATCAAATTGCAACAAAATAAATCAAAGTGGAAAGGATGAGTTGAATTTTATTTCATTAAGAACTATTCTATCATACGACATCAATCTTATCCATTTGAAAAAACATGATATTAACTTCTAAGGTGTAGAAATAGATCATGCAAGAGAATTACAATCCAAAGCCTAGCAAAATACAAAGAAACTCAAACACATATTTTTGGACTGTTGTTGTCAACTCTTCAACCACACTTCCCACAAGAGAGGTGGTGATCAGGATAGAAACCACAATTTTTTGCAATCTAATTTATGCCTAAACAACGAAAGAAATAAAACAAGTTAAACAAGGACAAAAGAAAAATACATGAGAGGTACTAAAGCCTCTGGGTTGGGCCCTAACCCAAGGGTTTCATCCCTTCAAATTTAACTCAGAGATAGACCAACAATGAACCTTGCATTAACAAAAATGGAGTTCAAATACATCATCTCAAAATGGAAATAATAGTCTCAAGTACTTGGCCTTCAATAGTTCTTCCCAGCTCCAAAAGTTTGAATCCTAATGATCCTTTAGGCTTACTTATTTACAAAAAAGGTGACAGAGGGGTAGCTCCCTTGAGAGGAGAACTGCTTCCCTCCAAAATCTCGAAAGTAGTGGGTCTAG
Organism: Pinus taeda; assembly: GCA_000404065.3. Taxonomy (NCBI): domain Eukaryota; kingdom Viridiplantae; phylum Streptophyta; class Pinopsida; order Pinales; family Pinaceae; genus Pinus; species Pinus taeda. The sequence continues at coordinate 138,723 of APFE031073222.1, read as the reverse complement.
TTCCCTTAAATCCTCTCATGCACTTGAGTTCATTGGCTATCAAGGGATCTCGAGTTGTATATGAGTGCTGTTAAACACACATGGGGAGCGAGAAAGATAGGAAGGATAAAGCATGCATTACAATTTTTATTCACAAATGATACACATTTATAGTACATGTGGTGACCGTTGGGATTCACATCCCAAGGTCTCTTGGACTGCTTTTGTCCATTCGACTTCCACACTAACCCATTTAGGATTAGGTGTCCAACATTCCCCCTCTTAATCCGAAGGGTTATGTATGAGTCCAAGAAAAGAGCTGTAATACAAAATGTGCAAATATGCATGGCAGCACTAGGCTGAATGTGCTCTCTAAAATGTTGGTATAATAGGGCGGTGGTTTAAGGATGGCCACCAACACTGGAACGCTTAGTGAAGTTCCCGGAACTCTTCCAAAACTGGCAAGAAGTTGAAGTCTTCTGCTAGAGGAAGTGATCCTATTGTTTTAAAGAGGAAAACCTTCAACCAATAAAGGGAGGTCTCACCCCGCATAAAAAGTAAAACTTCAACCTGAAAAGGGAAGTCTCAACCTGTGATGGTTTAAGGATGACCAACAACTCTGGAATGCTTAATGCAATTCCTGGAACTCTTCCAAAACTGGCAAGAAGTTGGAGTCTTCTGCTAGAGGAAGTGTTCTCAATTTTGCTCTCAGAACTCTTCCAAAACTGGCAAGAAGCTGAAGTCTTCTGCTAGAGGAAGTGTCCCAGATTGCCAACTGAAGGCATGTTTACGAGCATCTTTGTATCTAGCTACAACTCTGAAACTGGTGTGGCAGGTTGTGGCTCAGGCTCGCTTGATGTGGCTTTGAAGCTTGTAGATGACCATCATTTCTCCCC
>APFE031073222.1:112574-137348 GCA_000404065.3 Pinus taeda | reverse complement strand
TGTGGAAGAGGAGCAGAGTCTGGAACAGCTGAAACTGAACTGTCATGAGGAGCAGGTGAACTGTCATTAATGAAACCAGCACTCTGAAACTGAATGGGTTTGGCATAGTCTGGAATATGAAAGGACAAGTCCTTGTCATATCCAAGACCAGTTTTGTGCTTGTTGTGGACAAGTTGTTCCCAAGGTCTGATGATGGGCTTGGGAAGTGCAGACTAAACTTTTGCATCTGCATGTAACCTTGTTGCTTTGTTTGGTACTAAATCTGAATGAACTGTAACACGCTGCTGATGGGTGGTTGTCTCAATGTTCTGAACAAAAACAGGTTCAGAATGGTGTCTATTTTGATGTAGCTCTTCTTGTTGTAGCTGTGATTCAAGTTGTAAAAAATCTATCTTTTCCTGTGCATTTTGTAGACATGTCTGAATTTCTGAAAGAGATCCTTTGCTGATCTGTAATGTGTCATCAACAGTAGATTGTATAAGAGTTTTCATGAACTCTAATACTTCACTGATTCTGGCCATTTTTCTTCAATGTCACTTAAAAACTGATCACTATTATTACTTAATGCAGAAAAGTAATATCCATGTACAGTACACAACAATATCTTGTATAAATGTGCAGCAAATGCTCAATGTGCAACAAGAAGCAACAGGTAGAATTCGAAGATGCTGAAACCGGATCAACTTGAATTGCTTTACAGTAGGCCAAGAAAGTCTTGAAGCATATTAGAAAGCAACCTAAGTATTCATTCAACACTATAATTCTTCCTTTCTCAAAATTTGCAACGAGTCAACAAACTAGATAATGCAGATGGGTTCTTATTGAAAACTTTTATATCTCAACACCTGATATAGTCATATAATCTCAGTAATAGCATCTACAATAGACCAAGTTCTGGCACCCAATTTTGTTAGCTCATCAAGTTCTGGCACCCAGCTATCGCGGCCTACCTCTTTCTCTTTTGTACACGCTGGGGCATTATTGCATTTTCGTTCTCATTTCATTGGTTTTCTGCCTTTGAATTTAACAAAATCTATCTGCTACTCCGTTTTGCTATTTCTCCCATTTTTCACCGCACCTCTATCATGTAAATTCAGTCTCACTATGGTTGAACATTAAACACAGAAATTAAGTTTGCACTATCGAGCGACCAATTTCCAGCACTGCAGATCCCTAAAGCTACAGTCATTCACCAGTATGTGATTTCGGTCTGCGACCAAAAATGAATTGTGGTGTTTCGACTGCCATTTAAAGTGACTTCCGCACTGGAAATTGCGTCTATTCTAATATTGTTTGATATAATAACGAAGGCTGAGCTGCTGTATATTCTATTGGCTTCAACTTCACGCAATTGTCAACAATTTTACACAACTTTCACAACCAGCGTATGAACATCACATATATACATTCAAATGATTTTCATAAAGACCGCAGAGCGTTGTGCATATACCAAGGCGGTGTATAGTTCAACACATATATACATTCAAATGATTTTAAATGATTTTCAAAAAGACCGCAGAGCGTTGTGCATATACCAAGGCGGTGTATAGTTCAACGCTTGATAGATACCATGTGGTTCCCAATAGCAGGCTGTTGATGGCCAATATTACACGTCTTCCGGCGGGTACAAGACTCCCGACGCTCCTCCACGGCCAGTCATTGGTTGTGAACGACGACAAACCCTTCTCCGTGAATCATGTGGGATAAAGATTCTGGATGCTTTTACAAACAGATGGATAGTAGTTCACGAGATTGTTCAGCCCTTCCTGGTCTCCTCACATCATCATTTGCTTTTGCACTGGCAGAAGCATGTCACCCTTGGTAGAAAAAATAACAATGGAAAAAAACATGAGAAATTTATGTTGGCAAGCCAGAGTTTTTATAGAGTCAATACACCCTCGTGGCGCCATCACACCACTTAGCTCTGTTCCAATTCGCCAAAATTCACGATAATGTAATAATGAAACTCATGTTGACAAAAAAAAATTTGAGAATAATTTTGACTGTGAATAGATTTCAAGTTTTCGATTTCATCTTAGAATAACTGGAGCATTTGTACATTCCAGTTTGAATACGCGAATCGGGTATGGCATGGTTGGCAAGAAATCATTTCTTCGAAGACGAAGATGAAGAGAGGCCAGAGAAGCCTCGCTATTATGGACTCACAGAAATCAAAGCCCCTAGTTATTCTTTCACGGACCCTACCCGTCTCGAGGACATTCTCGAAGCAATGGGGCAATTTGTTGATGGCTTGAAGTTTGCAGGAGGGACTTCCAGTTTGATGCCTAAAACATTTATTAAAGAGATCACAGAAATGGCACACAAGCACAAAGTGAATGTGGGTACAGGCGATTGAGCGGAGCTTTTACTGTAGAAGGGCCCTAGAGGTTTTAAACAGTATGTTCAGGAATGTAAAGATCTGGGTTTTCATATTATAGATTTAAATGCTGATTCACTCAAAGTTCCTGAAGAAACTCTCTTACGACTTATTCGGATAATAAAGAATGAGAGGCTAAAAGCAAAACCTCTATTTGGTATAAATTTTGAGAAATCTGCTATACGATCGAAGGACGACAGAGCTGGGTCGGACGTTTCGCATTCCCGTGTGGACCGGTTCAAAGAAGGGTTGGATGAGAATCGCCCCTCTCACTGCAACTCCTGGAATATCGCCGAGAAAAGAGAATGATGAGTTCGAATATGGGTTCTGTCTTCTTGAACGGAGAAGCGTTTAAGGTGCCAGATTTTAAAACGCATATGTCAGAGGGTGCATATTTTAAAATGCATATGACAGTGGGCCAGCAACAGATTTTAAAACGCATACAATATCAAAGCCATGTCAGGACAGAGGCAGTGCATTATGTCAGGGCAGATATGTTATGGCAGAGGCAGTGCAGGTAATGAAGGCTAGGCGAGCGCTATTCAAGGCAGCTCAGACCAGTTGCTCGGGGAAAACAGGCCACACATCATGGCTCTGATACCATGTTAAACACACATGGGGAGCACGAAAGATAGGAAGGATAAAGCATGCATTACAATTTTTATTCACAAATGATACACATTTATAGTACATGTGGTGACCGTTGGGATTCACATCCCAAGGTCTCTTGGATTGCTTTTGTCCATTCGACTTCCACACTAACCCATTTAGGATTAGGTGTCCAACAAGTGCAAATGAGTGATTCTAGGGATCACTTGGAGTCCAAGGAGAGTAAATGCGGGGACATGCCTCCTACACTTCCTCTAGTTGCCTCCAATGTGCCTCTGCATCATAAATATACCCAAAATTTCTCTCTTGTCTTCATCCTCTAACCACAAGGGAAAGTCATGCTCAATAGAAGGTTGATTAGGAGGGTATAACACAAGTTATTTTAATAGATGCCCATTCTTGATTGTCATGTTCCTAGCATTGCAACTAATGTAGGCATCAACAATGGTCAACCAAGTTCTTCCTAGGATGAGAGGGTAACCATTAAACTTATTTTTGGGCCAAAGGACAAGGAAATCAATGGGGTACTCCCAAGAGTCAATGGAGACCATTACATCCTAAATAAATCCTTTAGGAGCTATTGTGGATCTATCTGCAAGCTACAACAATGTATTGGTGTTCCTCAAGGCCCCTTAGAGGTTGAGCTTGAGCATGGTTTCCTTGGTCATCACATTGATTGCAAACCCAAGGTCAATCAAGGTATTAGGGACATGTTACTAGTAAAAAATGACCTCATCAACATTTGGGAAGACCACCCGGTCAAAGTCCCAAATTAGATTCCTATTTGTTTGTATAATGGCTCCAACTAGTTCAATTAGGTCCAATTACCCCTTCTCTCTCCATGTTAGCTTGTGGTTTATCTATTAATCATCAACAAAAAAAAGAGAAATCAGATCTGCCCTCTTGATGTGCACAAGCAAGCAAGAAAATCCTTAAGTTGACTTACAGGTTCAACCAAGACACACTAAGGTCTACCCCTACATAAGGGGACTTTTAAAATGCAAGCTTTAATCTAAATGCATGTCTATTCTAAGATGCAAGAAAAAATCTAATCCTATATCGAATTGGAAAATGATAGCCTTCTCTCAATTCAAGAGCAGATGAACTAACTAACCAGGGGAAGATGACTGTTTATATAATGATTGAATTGATTATATATTTTTTATTAATTAAAGAAGCAGTTCATTTAATTAATGAAAGAGAAAACAAAACGAGAATGTATTTCAACAATAAATAGTTACTTCTCAGTTCATTCCTATTTCAATGAATTCGTATTAATTCTAATTATGTTATGCTCCTCAAAGATAGCTCCTAGATAACTTCAATAACATAAAACAATCGATATGACAATAGTGCTCAATATCATAATGCAATACACTATTTAGAACATAAATTAAAATCAATTAGAGAAATTCTTGTAATAGCAAATTAACTTACAATCCAAACAATAGTGCATTGGATTGAAAATTTATTACACTCATACCAGAACTTCATTAAAAAAAAATTAGTCCATTAGCAACTTCAACTCCTTGGAGAAATTGTTTACAGTAGTGCAAAACAATCCTCTTTCAGGGCTCAAAATGCTCTATGTCTCCATGATTCAATTTACAATACACTACAAAAGTGTAAATGCATTACAAGATAAATCACATAATTTCCCCTAAACACCTCAGATCTAAAGTTTTCCCCTCACCTACAATTAATAATCCCTTACAATAGTACTTCAAAATTCACTAGTTGCAGAGAAGAGGAACCCCTTGCTCGTTATCAATTCTGATATTTAATAATTACAAGAATCTCCAAAATGGATAACTATTGGGAGTGATTTTCGAGATCCTTAATTAGAGTTGCAAATTCTCCATATTCTCTTTGTCGGTCTCTTTCAATTGTTCCAAAGTGCCTCATTTTCAACGTCTCCAACCAATCTTCTGTTACAAACAAATCAAAAATAAAATTAAATAAATTAAATTGCACACTAAAATCAAAATTACAAAATTGGGAAAAACCAACTTCTAATCAAAATCTAATAAAAATAAATCTAAGCATCCCATTGATCTCTATAAAGATTGTGTTGGTCAAAGAGGACAAAATCGAATAGATCTGCGACAACAGAAGATTTGCGAAAATGAAAATGCAAAAACAAAGCTCAAAAAATTAGTTTTGATTGCAAATTCAGAGCTTAATTTTTTTTTTTTTTTTTTTTTTTTTGTTGTTGTTGTTGTTGTTGTTGTTGTTGTTGTTGTTGTTGTTGTAAGACATAGTTAATGACCTAATCCGGTCATGAAATCATATTAGAAGGATTCTCCATGATTTTATATTTCTAACGAGTCATCCTAAGCCTCATTTGGCCAAGTAAAACTTCACTTATGAGTCTCCAAAGTTAAAGTGTCAAAATTGTTACAATTATGGAAAAATGCATGCCTAGGCCAAAATTGGGCATTTTTAATTAAAAATTTTAATTTTAAATTAAATTATTAATTAACTATATAATTATAATTAATTAATTATAAGTATTACACTAATTAAATATATACCAATTAATTACAATTATAAAATGATTTTTTTTTTCTCCCAGGAAAAATCGTAATTTTATTAATAATAACAAAATTACATTTTGTAGATGCAGAAGCGCATATCCATAAGCAAGTCAATGACTGTTGTTCAACAGAAATAAATAGAAAAAAATAATGTACATATGGGGAGAAAATTATACTTTTCTCCCCTTTTTCTTCTCAACCTTTCGCCACTCCCCTTGAGTCAGCAAGGACAAAACAAGTGCAAGTGAAGTGTCCTCAGCAGGGCGAGGATTATCCTTGTCTGAATCTGAGTGGTCTGAAGTATGGTGTCTTTTGGCTCCGCTGGTATCCATTGTGTCTGGTATCTTCTCCGGCAAAGAGTCCATCAGATCATGTGAAACAAATTCCTCAGTTTTTGGTTCCTTGTATGTCTAATTGTTCTCTTGGAGAATGGGGAGTTCCTTTTCCTTCTCTTCCTCCTCAACAGTGACATCATCAGGGGCTGGTGGAGGGAATTTCCATCCCTTGGGCTGTTTTCCTACATTCTTCTTCCTGCGCGTATCTTTTTTGGCTTTTGGGCATGCATTTTGAAGATGCCCTGTTTGGCGACAAATTCTGCATCTGAATGCAATATTTTCATAATCTAGAGTCTATGTCCAACACCTCTGTTTATACTTTAGTTGTATTTGGTCTGGCAGTCCTTTGCTGAGATCTACTTCCACACACATGCGTGCAAATGTGTAAATTCCTTCCTTCGTTCTTTCTTTTTCCATTTTGAAGAAACGCCCAATGGTATTACCTATACCAGACAGGACTTGTTGGCTCCAGAAATGTAGTGGTAGGTTGTGAAGACGAACCCAAACCGGCATCCGAGATGCAACCATTGTATTTGGATCAAATTCTGGGAACCATGGAGTAATGAATAGACCCGTGGATTCCATGAACCATGGGCCTTCCCGCATAATGATGTCCCTTTCCTTTGTTGTGCGAAATTTTACAATTAAAAACCCCTTGGAATAGAGATGAATGTTGCATTTATTTCTCTAGGTTCTGAATACCCAGAGGAAAAGATCCATAGGTTTGGGCCAAAAACAGTTGAATCTGCAAATTGTTGCTTGTTTTTCAAATGTAGAACAATACTCATTTGTTTCTATTGTATCCATATTTAATTCTGGGGTAACACTCAGTTGTTCCACAATGTATGGGGCGGGTGTTGTGCCAGCGTGTTTTGTTGTTGCAACTAGTTTATTTCCTTCAAGAATGTTCTTAAAGGATAACCATGCACCTTTTTGCTTTTGATGTGTTTCTGGGATTTTTGTTGTGCTGCTTCCTATGCCACTGCCCGAAGGATTTGTTTTGCGATGGTCTATTGCTCCTCCCCTCAATCTCAGGTTGAGAGTAATGGTGGACTCAGGTAAGATTTTGTAGTCCTTAAGAGATTTGTAGTCCTGGAGTACTATGCGTCCAAAAATAAAAAACTGTGATCTTGCAGGATAACCAGTATGCTGGAAGATGTTGTTCTTCAAAATATGTACAGATTTGGTTGCCTGTACCCAAGCTAGATGTGTCCTCCCATGAGGGGTTTTAATAAAAATTTGAAATCAAATTTTTATTAAAACCCCTCATGGGAGGACACATCTACAGTGATTCAGGTTCTGGTTCGGTTTGAGAGTGGTAGGCGCTATTCCCTGACTTCTCTGCACTTTCCCCATCAGAACGAACGGATTGGGCCTCAACCCGGCACAAATGCCCTGCAACTGCTTGGATCCCACATTGCCTGCAATGCAGTCTAGCATCTGTGCATATTTCTAGAGCAGATGACATACTCTCTTGTCGTAGACGACCTTCTTCTCGGCCTTAGTTCCTTCAACTGCTTCTTCTGGAACTTCTTGAAGGTTGTCCTCTTCAATATCTTCAACTACATCGCCGACAGAAGGAAGCGCGGGCTGATCTTTCTTGAAGACCGAGAAAGGTCATTTAATGGTGCCTTGAGTGATCAAACGAGAGTCCGGATCGACGATCCTTGAGAACCAGGAATTGTCGCTCCTTCTGTTGTCAGCGGCGGCCATTACCGCACTGACTGTGGTGGGTCCATGGCATCCAATTTGCGGGCAGTCATATGGGGCGTTGTTCTTGCGGCCCAAGCAGGAGGTGCGAAGTTTGTCGCATGTGCCACTACCTTCGTATGGCCATCGATCCTCCTCCTTCGCCATGTGACCCTGCAAAAATCCAAGAAACCCTAGGGTGGTCTCCATCTCCATTATCCTATCACCGACTCTCTGAATGATGGGTTTATGAATTAATTATAGAATTAAATTATAATTACACATGGTTAATTTAATTAATTAAAAATATAAATGAATTTAAAAATAAAATCATAATAGAAATGCGTGCCAATGGTTTAGTGGTTGTTAGCTCCATTTAAATGGGCCATGGAATGGTATATGGGAGGCATAAGGGAATTAAAGAGGGAGTTTTAAGGGATATAAAGGAGTGCATGGGAGTTATAAGGAGAAGGTAGTGGGAGATATAAGGAGGTCTCGGGATTTCCGAAGGAGGAGAACCTTAGGGATGAATTAAAAATAAATTAAAAAGAGAGTTGCAAAATAGAAGGGTTAATCTTAGGGATGAATTAAAAAGAGAGTTACGAAATAGAAGGGTATACTCTCGAGTGTCTATTTTTGTTGGCAATGCTTTTGAAAAGAAAGAGAAAATTGATATGAGATGAACAAAAAATGAAATTGGAAGAGTAGAAGCTCTTGATGTTCACAATTATAATTTGGAATTTAATTTTCCCATTCAAGCAATGTATCAGGTGAGTATTCAATACTTGATCTTTGAATATGTCAGCATAAGATATCTAACAACTGAAAAATGATAGCAGAAAACAAATAAAAAATCAATTAAAATAAATGAAAGAAAAATAATGAAATGAAATCACAATTCACACTGTTGTTACAATTAATGTTACAACACAATTGGCACTGATTTGAGATAATTTTCTTCTCATGAGCATTAACCAAGATAGTACAATTAGAATGGTCATCGACATCAACTTAAGGAAAAATAAAAAGGTTTAGGACCATGAATATGAGTGAGAACTTGATCATCATAAGAATAAAAAAATTTGGATGGATGCTTGAATGCTCAAATCACAAAAATGATTAATTGTTTGAAAATGAGAACTAATTTGAACAATTTCTAAATTGGAGTTTCATTATTATTTTCAAATATGATTTGACTTTGATCATGAGGATTGATTAGAGAGTAAGATAAATCAACCTCCTCAATATCAAAGTAATCATCATAAATGACTTAACGACATTCACTATAATTTTCTTCATTCCCATACGATGCATCAAAACAAGGAGTATTGAGCACATTTTCATCAATATTGAAAGAATGCTTGTCAAATGACTCTCTATCTTGACAAAAACTAATTGGCAATTTGTTTATATCAGTCTCTCTATTTTCTGGAATAACATTAAGGCAAAGAGGAGATGAATTACTATCAACAAAAATATCAGGATAAAGAGAGAAATGAGAGTTTAAAGAAATGAACCCGAAAATATCTCTAATTGCATAATCTTGTGTGTTTTCTCCATTACAAATTTCAAATTCTTGATCATTCTTTTGGTTGTTTAAACTTTGTTGAAGACTGTTGACTGACTCCCTTAAATTTTGCATCTGATCAACATGATAAAATTAAAAAAAAAAATTGTAGCGAATTGTACATCTTCATTTTCTGCTTGTACTTGTTGATTTCTTAGCTGATTTTCTGATTTCAAGGCAACTATTTCTTCAAGTTTGTTTCTGATATCTTCTTGCATTTGATTAAAAAAATATTCCAAGCTTTGTGATTGTGATTCATTAACATGTGGGAGTGCATCAAAGTCATTATTAATACTATAAGAAGTGCACATAAAATGACGAAATTTATCATACATGGTTGAGGAAACTTCATCATGATTGTCACGCACTTCCATATCAAAATTTTCAATCATGTTAATAGAAGCTGAAGAAGATTCATCAAAGCTTGAAATGGTCTCATATGGATTAGGAATGAAAGGAAGGGAAACTAATTTTCTAAACCATCCTATTAATTGAAACTAGGGAGGCAAATCCTCAGATTGAAATTGAAAACAAATTAATTTAAACCTAATGAGAAATTCATCTAAAGGCTCACCTTCAAAACAATGAAGTGTTTCAAGTTGATCACATACCTTTTCATAGACATAATCCTGAAAAGCATGTAGGAATTTTTTTACAAACTCGTCCCAAGTGCGAATAGAGGAAAATGTTAGAGATTTACACTAGTTTTTTGCCATTCCTCTAAAAGTGAGAGTAAACATCCTTCACATGACACCTTCATTAATATCAAAACTATTACAATTTAAAATAAATTGAAGAACATGTTCATAAGAAGAGGCATTTTTCTTACCATTGAACTTCATCTTTGACAAGAGTTTTACTATCTGAATTGGAGTTGAAACAGGTGGAAGTCCAGTAAAACAACTCCAAAGTGGTCGCTTAAAAGGAGCCATTGAAAGATGATAAAAATTTATAACACTTAGAATTTAAAGAAACAATTTACTATAGGCCCTCCTTCTAGCACCAAAATGTTGATGGTAAAAAATGACCTCGTCAACATTTAGGAAGGTCACCCGGTCAGAGTCCCAAATTAGACTCCTATCAGTTTGTATAATGGCTCCAACTAGTTCAATTGGGTCCAGTTACCCCTTCTCTCTCCCTGTTAGCTTGTGGTTTATCTATTACTCGCCAAAAGAAAAAGAGCAATCATATCTGCCCTCTTGTTGTGCACAAGCAAGCAACCAAATCCTTAAATTAACTTAAGGGCTCAGCAAGGCAGACTAAGGTCTGCCCTACGTAAAGGGGCTTTTAAAATGCAAGCTTTAATCTAAATGCGGATCTATTATAAGATGCAAACAAAAAGATAATCCTATCTCAAATTGGAAAAGGATTGCCTTCTCTCAATTCAAGAAAAGATGAACTAACTAACCAAGGGAAGAGGATTGTTTATATAATGATTGAATTCATTATATGTCTTTTAATAATTAAGAAGTTCATGTAATCAATGAAAGAGAAAACAAAATGGGAATGTGTTTAAACAATGAATAGTTACTACTGAGTTCATTCTTATTTTAATGAATTCATATTAATTCTAATTTTGTTATGCTCCTCAAAGATAGCTCCTACAGAACTTCAATAGCATAAAACAATCAATACGACAATAGTGCTCAATACCAGAATGCAATATACCATTTACAATAGAAAATAAAATCAATTAGAGAAATTCTGGCAGCAACAAATTGACTTACAATCCAAACAAGAGTGCATTCAAATGAAAATTTATTAAACTCATACTAGAACTTCATTACAAATTTTGCAGTCCACGAGCACCTTCAACTGCTTGGAGAAATTGCTTATAGTAGTGCAAAAAATACTCTCTTTAATACACTACAAAAGTGTAAATGCACTACAAGATAAATAATTGAATTTCCCCTAAATACCTCAGATCTGAAATTTTCCCCTCACCTACAGCCAATAATCCCTTACAATAGTGCTTCAGAATTCAAAAGTTCACAGAAGAGGAACCCTTGCTCATTATCAAATCTAATATTTAATAATTACAAGAATCACCAAAATGGAAAACTGTTGGGAATGGTGTTCCAGATCCTTAATTAGAGTTGCAAATTCTCCATCTTCTGTTTGTTGGTCTTTTTCCATTGTTCCAAAGTGCCTCAGTTTCAACTTCTCCAACCAATCTTCTTTTACAAACCAATCAAAAAATAAATTAAATTGCACACTAAAATCATAATTACAAAATTGGGAAAAACCAACTCTCCAGTCAAAATCTAATAAAATAAATATGAGCTTCCCATTGATCTTTGTAAAGATCTTGTTGGTCAAATAGGACAGAATTGAATAAATCTACAACAACAAAAGCTTTGGGAAAATGAGAATGCAAAAACAAAACTCAAAAAATTAGGTTCGATTGTAAATTTAGAGCTTAATTTTATGCTAATTTTAAGGCACAATTAATGACCAAATACGGTCATGAAACTACCTCGAAAATATTTTCCATGATTTTATCTTTCTAATGAGTCGTCCTGAGCATCATTTGGCCAAGTAAAATTCAATTTATGAGCCTTCAAAGTTGAAGTGTCGAAATTGTTACAATTATGAAAAATGCATGCCTAAGCAAAAATTAGACATTTTTAATTAAAAAAAAATTTTTAAATTAAGTTATTAATTATTAATTAATTATATAATTAAAATAATCAATTAATTAAATATATACAAATAAATTACAATTATAAAATTAATATATTAATTACAAATGATTAATTTAATTAATTAAAAATGTAAATTAATTTAAAAATAAAATCATAATAGAAATGCGTGCCAATAGTTTAGTGGTTGTTAGCTCCATTTAAATGGGCTTTGGAATGGTATATTTTGCATTTGATCAACATGATAAAATTCAAAAATTTATGTAGTGAATTGTATATCTTCATTTTCTGCTTGTACTTGTTGATTTCTTAGTTGATTTTCTGATTTCAAGGCAACTATTTCTTCAAGTTTGTTGTTGATATCTTCTTGCATGTGATTAGCAAAATATTCTAAGCTTTGTGATTGAGATTCATTAATATGTGGGAGTGCATCAAAGCCATTATGAATACTATAAGAAGTGTGCACCAACTGAAGGAATTTATCATACATGGTCGAGGAAATTTCATCATGATTGGCATGCACCTCCATATCAAAATTTTCAATCACGTTAATAGAAGCTGAAGAAGATTCATCAAAGCTTGAAATGGTATCATATGGCTTAGGAATGCAAGGAAAGGAAACTAATTTTCTAAACCATCCTATTAATTGAAACTAGGGAGGCAAATCCTCAAATTGAAATTGAAAACAAATTAATCTAAAACTAATGAGAAATTTATCTAAAGACTCACCTTCAAATCGGCGAAGCGTTTCAAGTTGATCACATACCTTTTCGTAGTCATAATCCTGAAAAGCATGTAGGAAATTTTTTACAAACTTGTCCCAAGTGAGAATGGAGGAAAATGTTAGAGATTTACACCAGTTTTTGCCATTCCTCTCAAAGTGAGTGTAAACATCTTGCACATGACACCTTCATCAATATCAAAACTATTACAATTTAAAATAAATTGAAGAATATGTTCATAAGCAAAGGCATTTTTCTTACCACTAAACTTCGTCTTTGACAAGAGTTTTTCTATCTGAATTAGAGTTGAAGCGGGTGGAAGTCCAGTAAAACAACTCCAAAGTGGTCGCTTAAAAGGAGCCATCGAAATATGATAAAAAAATTATAACACATAGACTTTAAAGAAACAATTTACTGTAGGCCCTCCTTCTAGCACCAAAAATGTTGATGGTAAAAAATGACCTCGTCAACATTTAAGAAGGTCACCTGGTCAGAGTCCCAAATCAAACACCTGTCTGTTTGTATAATGGCTCCAACTGGTTCAATTGGGTCTAGCTACCCCTTCTCTCTCCCTGTTAGATTGTGGTTTATCTATTACTCAACAACAAAAAAAGAGCAATCATATTTTCCCTCTTGTTGTGCACAAGCAAGCAAGCAAATCCTTAAGATGACTTAAGGGCTTAGGCAAGCCCCACTAAGGTCTGCCCCTACGTAGAGGAACTTTTAAAATGCAAGCTTTAATCTAAATGCAGATCTATTCTAAAATGCAAGCAAAAAGCTAATCTTATCTCGAATTGGAAAATGATAGTGTTCTCTCAATTCAAGAGGAAATGAACTAATTAACCAAGGGAAGAGGATTGTTTATATAATTATTGAATTCATTATATGTTTTTTATTAATTAAAGATGAATTTCATTTAATCAATGAAAGAGAAAACAAAATGGGAATGTATTTAAACAATAAATAGTTACTACTCAGTTCATATCTACTTCAATGAATTCGTATTAATTCTAATTTTGTTATGCTCCTCAAAGATAGCTCCTACAGAACTTCAATAGCATAAAACAATCGATACGACAATAGTTCTCAATAGCATAATGCAATATACCATTTTTTTTTTAACAAGATCGGTTAGATGATATATTACCAAAAAAGGGTGTAGAGCAAGCTCCAATTACATTCAGCTATATTGCGATAGTAGACTAAGCAACAAGACGAGAGCACAGTCCCTTCTCATGTGCTTAATTTCCAAACTTCATAGATTCTTTTAACTATTCTAGGATACTGCTTGACATATTGACCTACTAAGAAAAAAAATATTACATAACATAATTTCTCATTGGGTTTATGGCTTGTTGACTGAGTATTCTTGGACTGCTTCAATCATCTTGTTGTTGTTGGTTGAGTTTTGTCCCTCATTGCTCATATTGTTGCTCTTGTAGTATTCTACTGCTTCCTGTAGATGTTTGCACTTGGTTTTCAGATCCTTTATCTCATGCTGTTGCACTGCCACATTTTGCCTCTGAAAGCTATACTCCATTCTCATTTCACTTCTTATATCTTTGAGAGACTGTTGCAGCCAATGTATCATGACCTTGTTTCCTTTGCATGCTGGGCATGAGTCCTTCCTGGCTGCCTTCTCAATGGGGTTAAACTCCATCTGACTATTGTTTCCCCTTGCTTTGTTGTAGCTTCCTACACTCCCTTGATCCATCGTTGCTCTGATTTGATGGCCTCTGTTTTGAACTTTTTGTGTAGCTATGGATATTGCCACTAAGATAGATAATATGAGAGAGGGCTTGCGATTATGAAGAGGGGAAAGTAAAATATAGCGGATATTGTAACTCTGCGATGAGAGCTAGATGAGGGTAGGTAATCGCTGATCAAAGAGGAGTGAACTTATGAGCAGAGGCTTGCTAAACAAAAACGAAGGGCATGAAAAGGCTGCCAGCTGAAGTGTGATTACAGGTGGACAATGTACAGAGGGCGGCGTTGAGCAGGTTAGGTAGAGGAATGGAAGCTGAGCAAGGGGACTACGTGAGGAAGGGGACTGCGCAGAGAGAAGGGGACTGCACAGAGAGCAAGGGGACCGCGCAGAGAGCAGGGGACCGCCTGGAACCCTATGTGAGGAAGGGGACTGCGTAGAGAGCAGCTGCTCTTGCTAACTCAAGAACTGGGCTTCGAGAGTGCAGGCCTGGAAGCACTGTGGAGAGTTGATGGCCAGTCACAGGCCTCAGGCAAATAATACCATCACAGCAAATCACAATTTGATCTTCTGTCTGCTCTTTTTTAAAGTTGTGATGCTTTTGCGCTGCATGCTTGCCTCTGAACTTGTAGTTGAAATGGTCCCCCCATGCGTTGAAGTTGAGAGTTGTCCCTCGCACTCTTTTTCCTTCTCTGGCTTGATTTCCTTCTAAGATGTGCTTTGCTTGCTCATGAACCTTTTGACTTAGATTGCAGTTTATGACAATGATCCTTTGTATATCCATTTTTCCTTGCTTTTTCCTCTGCCTTTCCATGAGTTTCTGAGATTTCTTTGGGCTGTGAGTTTTTTTTATTTTCTTTGGTTTTTTTTTTTGTTTTTTTTCCCCATAATTTGTCTTGCTTTGTCCCTTTTTCCCCAGTACATTAATATTTTCAAATTCATTTTGATCTTATGGTACAAAGTGATGGTATTCCTCATTATTCTCCTGGACTCTTCCTTCATTCATCTCCACTGCTTGATTTGCATGGAAATCTGCCTGCTGATTATGAAGCCTCAGTATACGTTTGAAAGTTACACTACCAGAGTCTTCTAAATTCCTTCTCATTGTTTTGATAAATCTACTCATAAACTCATTTCTTGGACTTTTGGTTCGGATCATTGCCTCAATTATGATGGCTGAATCTCCCAGGATTACTGGATTTTGGATTCCTCTCTTTTTAACTATTTTTGTCCCCGTGAACAAGCTATAAGCTCCGGCCTTATTATTTGAAATTTGTCCCAATCCCCATTCATATGTGACAATTTTTTTCCCACTTGGATAAAAAAATTATCCCACCTGCTCCTGCCTTTCCAGGATTATTCTTGGAGGCTCCATCAAATTGCAAACAATATCCATTTTGTAGCCTTTTCCAATTTTTCTCTGAGCTTTCTTTTCTCTGTCCCTTTTTACCATTGTTGTCTATTGTGGCTTTGTTAAGCCATTCTCTTTCTTCTTGTTGAAGGATACTATAAACTGTTGGAGCAGTTCCTTTTTCATTGAATATTTCTGAAGTTAATCCCCATGTTTTTGATAATGTTTTTCCAATTCTAGGATTTTGGTTTTTAAAGATGCACTTGTTCCGAGTCAACCAAATTTACCAACATAGGACTGTTGGAATACATTTCCATATTCTTATAATTGTGATTTTCTTCTTTGTTGCATATGGGTAGGCTTTCTCTAGAATTTTGAGAAATTCCGGGAATGGTTTACCATAGTCTATGTTTACTTCCAGTGGGCTCAAGAGCTGCTCCCACCATTCTCTTGAGAATTTATAGTCCTGAAATAAGTGTTGAATGGTTTCTTCTGCCTGCTGGCATAATGGGCATCTTGATGGCCCTTGGAATCCTCTATTTTTAAGGTTTTCACCAGTCAGGATCTTTCCTTTTAATAATGTCCAAACGACAATTTTTATCTTAGGCAAACTTTCAAATTTCCATACTATTTTCCATGGTTCCCAATCTTGTTGATTGGTTTGAACATGGAAAATTTTATATCCAGTTTTGACTGTATATTGCCCATTACTTGGGTCCCAAAGGTAATTGTCTTCCTCATCATGATGAATTGGTGTTGCCCCCTTTAGAAGCTGCTTGATTTTGTTCCATTGTCCTTCCATGCTTGCTGGGATTGCTGGCCTTTTCCATTCCTTTTGATTCCACAGGGAGATTGAATGTAAGGTATTAAAGCATTTTCCTCTCATCCACTCTTGAATGGCATCCATTTTTGGGTGATCCTGTAATGGGTCTTTTCCCATGATTCTATCTTCCCAAATCGAGATTTTTTGTCCATTCCCTGGAGTTTTGGAAAAGTGGTTGCTCATTATTGGAATGACTCTTCTGAATAGCTTCCATACTTGGGTGCTTTGTCTTATTGGGATGTTTCCATTCAACAGTTTCTCCTTGGAACCATTTAGATATTTGTTTATGAGGGCTTTTTTCCACCATCTCTCGTTACCTGTTATGAGTCTCCAAACAATTTTCATTCCCAAGGTTGCATTCATGAACCCAGGCAACCGAATGGATAGGCCTCCTTGTTCATATGGTAGCGCTACTTGTTCTCACCTCACCAAACTGAACTTTTTATTTTTTGCTTCCCTCCCTGCCAGAGAAAACTTCTTAGAATTAATTCCATCTGCTTGTGGGCACTTGCTGGTGCCATGATTAGAGCATATTGATATATTGGTAATGTAGCAAGGAGAGCCTTAATTAATATCACCCTTCCAGCCATATTTAACCACATCATTTCCCAATTCTTTATCCTGTCTTGCATTTTCCCAATTTGTTTTGTCCATATTTCTACCTTCATGCTCTCTTTTGATATTGGTAATCCCAGATAGAGGAACTGATTCCAATCTTCCAGTGCTGGGATTTCCATGATTTGGGAAATTCTTTGCATAGTTCTCAGTGGAATGTTCCATCCATAGGTCCTGCATTTTGTATTATTCAAAAGTCCACTTGACACCTGTAGAAATGCATCCATTATTTTTTTGAATCTTCTTGCTATTATTGTTGATGCTCTTCCCATCAACAATGTATCATCTTCAAACAAGGAGTGATTTATGGTTTTTATTCCTTTTGCTATTCTCATTCCTGTGATAGTTCTTTCTTTCCTCTGAGTTTCCAATGCTCTACTCAGAGTTTCTGCCATTATTATATAGAGAAATGGTGATAGAGGGCAGCCTTGCCTAAGGCCTCTTGTGCTTTGAAAAAAATCACTAGGTCTTCCATTAATGAGGGGGGCTATCCAGGGAGTGGATATGCATTCTTGTATCACTTCTATTATTTCTTTTGAGAAGCCCAGTTTTTGGAGTACAGCCATTAGATATGGGTGGTTGACTCTATCGAAAGCGTTTGCCATATCTAGTTTGATTATCATACCTTTTTTTTGCTTTAAGATACTGGAGTGGACAACTTCCTAAACTATTATGACATTGTCAATGATTTGTCTGTTTGGGACAAACCCTCCTTGGTTTTCTGAGATACTTAAGTGAAACACTTTCTTTATTCTATTTGCCACTATTTTTGTTATTATCTTGTAGGAGGAATTGCACAGAGAAATGGGTCAGAACCTATTGAAGGTGGAAGGGTTTGCTTCCTTTGGAACTAAAGCAAGATATGAAGATCTTGTGTTTTTTTTTTAACATTCTTTGCCTTTCTTAAGAAATCCTTTCTGATTGTATGCCGATGATTTTTGTAGAAGGCTATTGTGAATCCGTCTGGCCCGGGAACTTTGTCCGAATGCAGGCTCCAAATGGCCTCCACAATTTCTTCTTCTGTGAGGTCCTTGCACGTCTTCTTCTTCTTCTTCTTCTTCTTTTTTTTTTGTATGCTACAAAATTTCTTCATATTCAATTGTTTCCTCCGTTGCTGACAATAAGTTTTTGAAGTGCTTGTGGGCTACTTTTTTTTATTTCTTCCGCTCCTTTGATTTCTTGATATTCCACTTGTATTTTTCTATCTGGTTTCTAGCTCTTCTGATTTTCATACTATTGTGAAAAAAAGACGTGTTCTTGTCCCCTGCCTTGAGCCAGATGATTCTAGATTTCAATCTTGCCTCTTCCTCCTCTTTCCTATTTTCCCTGTATATCTCCCAGAAAATTTCTTTCTCGTTAAGTTAGCCTTGCTTGCTTTCTTCTTTACATTCTTTTTCAACCTGCATGCTGTTCATTTTCTATTGTAGCTTTTTTTTCTTTTCCTTTTTTTTTTTTAAATTCATTTAACCTTGCCCATTCCTTTAGCTTGGTTCTTACATTTTTTAATTTTGTCCCAAGTTGAGTTGTACCTGAATGGGAGCAGGCCTTGGTTTTCCATTTTTCCCATTGCTATTACAACCGACTTATGATCAAAAGCTGTGGTGTGAATGATTTTGGATTTGATAGAGTTGAACATTGCTGCTATGTTTTCTTGGATCAGGATTCTGTCCAATCTTTCTTTTATGTTACTTTTACCCACTCTCTTGTTAGTCTAGTATACTTTCCATTGTTTGGAGAAATATCCAGAAGACTATACTGTTCCATTATTTCTTCTAAAGAGTTCCTGGATGGATCCGCTTGATAGTTTCCTCCAAACTTTTCCTTTATACTTCTAACCGGATTTAAATCTCCTCCTAAAATTATTTTCCAGCTTGTGTTTCTTGTAATACTTCCTTAATTTTTTCCCAGCACTGTTCTTTCTCCTTATAGTGTTTGGGGGCATATATATTTATCACCCTGTATTTCTCTTATGTGTTGATCCTCCTAAGATCCGTTAAAACCTAGTGCTGTCCTATTTTTTCCCCATTAATTCCCACCTTCCTTTTTTCCAGATTGTGCATATGCCTCCTGATGCTCAAGTTGCCTGGATTGCTTCCCCTTCATATTGCCTAAACTTTTTTTTAAGATTTTCCGATTCTTGGTTGTTTATTTTTATCTCCTGGATCATAAGGATATCTAGGTTTTCTTTTGTCAAAATGTCTCTTGTTGCATTTTCCTTAAAAGGTGTCCCCATTCCTTTACAGTTCCAGGAAACTATTATCATTATTTACTTGCTGGGTGGTGCATGGATCCTTTACCCTTATGCTGGCTTTTCTCCATATTTCCTGTACTTTTCCCTAGATAAGTGTCCATGGGTTGTTGTGTTCCTAGGGCCATTTCTTTTGTTGTTGCTTCATCCCTTATTTCTTTATTTGTCTTTCTTCCAAACTTTTTTTGGTTTTCTGCATTTGGGAATGCTCCTTTAGCTTGTTTTCTGGTTAATATCCTATCTAATGAGGGAGGGGGAGAGAGGTGAATTGAATATCTAGGGGAGAGCGGGCACTGCTAGGGGATTGGGAGCACGGGGTTCTAGATCTAGATCTAGATCTAGATTTGGCTCCAGGGGATGGGGGATCTGATGGGTGTAGTGGATCAAAGGGGTTATGGCTAGCTAAGTTTACTTTTGGCGAGAGGGAGCAAGCTTCAACAGATTGTGTGGGATGAGAGGAGTTCTGGACTGGTTGTTTGTTGGCTATCTTCTTTCGTTTGACCTGTTCCCATTTATTTTCTGGATCCTCAATATTTTCTCTTTCATTTTCTTTATTTTTTGTACATCTATTTGAAAAATGACCATATTCATGACATACCTTTCATTTGAAGGGGATTTTCTCATAGTCCAGCTGTTGTATGTGTGTCCACTAATCCACTTTTATTTTAATAGCTTCTGGGAGACCTTTTCTTAGATCCACTTCCACGCAGATTTGGGCGCATGCATGCATTTTTTCCTTAGGCTCACATCTATCTATGTATTTCCCAATTGCATTTCCTATAGCTTTGACTGAATCATCTCCCCAGTAGTGGAGGGGAAGATGCGGCAATCTTACCCATACTGGAACATCATTTGGGACGTCCATTTCTGGATCAAAGTCCGGTGTCCATCTGTTCAGATACAGTCCCCTTGTATCTATAAAATATGGACTGAACCTGAATTTCAGATCGCAATCCTCTTTGGTTTCAAAGTGGAAGGTGTAGTAACCTCTACCACAGTATCTGATTGAGATCTTCTTAGATATTGATGCAACCCAGTTTCTTTCTACTCACTTTTGCATAGTCTTGGGTGATGGCCACAACCCAGTAAATTGCCCTACTAATCCTCGTTCTACAAGGGAGAGTGCTACTTTTCTTGGGAGTGCTAGAGGGAGAGATATTTTTGGCATTTCTTCCATTATTTTAACAAACTTTGAAACTGACAGTTTGTTCTTTGCTGGACTGATTGCAGAGATGAGGGAAGCAAAATCTTTTTCTGTTACTTTTGATTCTTGCTAGTGATTTGTGTGATGATGATCTTCATCTTCCGTTGGATCCATATTGCTCAAACCCCAGCAGCAGAAGGCCACTGAGGGCCAATACGATCTGGGGCAATAGCTGCCTGCCAAATGCTGCAGCTGCGATTTCGCCTTCCTCTTTCTGTCGTTCTGACCTCAGCAGTAAGGGCCACTGAGGTGCAGCAAATGTTGCTTCCCGCTGGGAGCTGCAGTAGCAGCTAGGGCTATGCGCTATTCAGCAGCTCTCCGTGACATCACATGCAAAAAAAGAAGAAGATCTTGTGACTCTTTTTTCTTATGCAATATACCATTTAAAATAGAAATAAAATCAATTAGAGAAATTCTAGCAATAACAGATAAACTTACAATCCAAACAAGAGTGCATTCGAATGAAAATTTATTAAAATCATACTAGAACTTCATTACAAATTTTGCAGTCCATGAACAACTTCAACTGCTTGGAGAAATTGCTTATAGTAGTGCAAAACAATCTTCTCTTTAATACACTATAAAAGTGTAAATGCACTACAAGATAAATCATAGAATTTCCCCTAAACACCTTAGATCTTAAATTTTTCCCTCACCTATAGCTAATAATCCCTTACAATAGTGCTTCAAAATCCAAAAGTTCAGAGAAGAGGACCCCCCTGCTCATTATCAAATATGATATTTAATAATTACAAGAATCTCCAAAATGGAGTACTGTTGGGAATGGTTTTCCAGATCTTTAATTAGAGATGTAAATTCTCCATCTTCTCTTTGTTGGTGTCTTTCCATTGTTCCAAAGTGTCTCAGTTTCAACTTCTCCAACTAATCTTATTTTACAAACCAATTAAAAATTAAATTAAATTGCACACTAAACTCATAATTTCAAAATTGGGAAAAACCAACTCTCCAATCAAAATCTAATAAAAAGAAATATAAGCTTCCCATTGATCTCTGTAAAGATCTTGTTGGTCAAAAATGACCAAACCAAATAGATCTACAACAACAAAAGCTTTGGGCAAATGAAAATGCAAAAACAAAGCTCAAAAAATTAGTTTTGATTGTAAATTTAGAGCTTAATTTTCTGCTAATTTTAAGGCATAATTAATGACCAAATATAGTCATGAAACTACCTCGAAAATACGCTCCATGATTTTATCTTTCTAACGAGTCATCTTGAGCCTCATTTGGCCAAATAAAACTCAACTTATGAGCCTCCAAAGTTGAAGTATCGAAATTGTTACAATTCTGGAAAAATGCATGTGTAAGCCAAAATGAGACATTTTTAATTAAAAATTTTAATTTTAAATCAAAATTATTAATTAACTATATAATTAAAATTATCACATTAATTGAAGGAGCTACAATCAACCTAGATACATCGCGTAGTTACAGAGCCATGGCCCTAGGAGGAGGCCGCGAAATGGACCCTCCCTTTCCACCTGAGCTAGCTGCATTCTAGGATATGGTTATGGCGTGTAATAAATGGCCAACATCTGAAAACCAACAGAAGTTTGTTAAAAAAATGGAATCCATCCCCACAGTTGCTCTGCCGACTGAAGAACCCTGCAAAGTGGCATTAAACCTAGCAGAATGAAGGCTTATTGGACAGTTCACAGGTTTATGGCCCTCGCCTAAAGCTGTAGAAGCCTGGGTGCAAAGGAATTGGCAACCACTAGTCAAGGAAGGAATAAAAAGCCATTTCATTGGCAAAGGATTCTTTATATTCTTATTTGAAGCAACAGAAGACAAGAATCTCATATTCGTAAGCGGCCCGTACTTCAAGGGGCCTAGGGTTTGTATCTAAATCAATGGACACCAGGCTTCGATCCGACTCAGGATGTGCCCTCAGCTGTTCTGGTCTAGGTGAGATTGCCCCATCTACCTCTGCACTGCTGGAACCCTAGATCCTTAGAAACCATAGGCAACAAACTTGGTAAATACATCGATCAAGCAGAAAGAAGAGATCAATACTCCTGTGCGAGAATTTGTGTAGAAGTAGACCTGGAGGAAGGTCTCCCTGAAACTATTAAACTCATGGTGGCTGACTGGACACACATACAAGTGCTAGAATATGAACAAATCCCATTTAAATGTCGGCACTACCATGGCTATGGGCACTTTTCCAAGCACTGTAAAAAGAAAATAAAGGATGGAGCTGAGAAGGAGAAAGGAGATCAATGGACTCAGGTATAGAAATCAAGAACAACTAAGCAGAACAATAGGAACAAAGGGAAAGCCTTGTCCACTGGGAGGGATGCTCCCCCGAAAGACCAAGTTGAAGGAAGCATAGCCCCTCCAAGAGCAGACATACCCAAAAATCCCTTTGAAATACTCAACACACCAGAAAAACTTCAAGATCCATCAGACAAAGAGGTTGAACAATAGGCTAACAATATGGAAGAAAAAAAAAGGCAAGAGGAAACAACCCCTCCCCAAACCAAAACCCCAAAAGGTGCCTCTAGCTCCCCATCCTATGCAGATATGACAAGGAAGAAGACCCTAGAGACATCGGGATCCTCGAAAGATGAATCAAATGGGAGGCCCTCGAAAAGAGTGGGGAGGAAATCTCATAGAGAGGCCAGAGAAGAGGAAGCAGAGAGACAAAAAATGCAAGCCAATCAAGCCACTATAGAGATGTATATTGACAAAAATACCAGAACCAGGCCTCCCAAGGGAGGTGCTGCCCCAACCCATAACAGTAAATAATGTGAATAGTCTCTTGGAACTGCAGAGGACTGGGGAATCCATCAAATTCGGAAGCAGTCAAGAGCCTATTGAAATCATAACTCCCCGAGATCCTCATGCTCTAGGAGACTAAAATAGAAAGCAAAGCCCCTTTGGAACTCAACAAAGAACAATGGAAAACAAAAGCTGGAAAAACAGTAAGTGCCAGAGGAACATGCGGCGGGAAAGCCACACTCTGGGAGGCAGACAAGTTTCGGCTTGAAGACACAACACTGGATTTACACCAAACTCCACCATCTCCCAAGTAAGATAAACTTTGCTCTCTTTAATCTCTATGTTCCTATCCTTTATACAAAAAAGGAAGAATGCTAAAAAACACTGACTGAATTTCTAGAAGCATACTCCCTCAATAACATATTTATTGTGGGAGACCTCAATCTAATCCTCGACCCAAAGGAAAAAAAGAGGAGGAACCAACAACAGGGACTGCTTTCTTCCCTTGGTGGAAAATTTGATTCAACAATGGGATTTACTGGACTTCAAGCCAAAAAAAGGGCTTTACACATGGACAAATAATAGAACAGGGGAGGAGCACATATCATCCAAGCTAGATAGCTTCCTACTCCAGAGCTCCTTCCTCTCCGAGAAGATGATCATTTCCACGAAAATTCCGCCAAAGTGGAAGTCAGATCATAAACCCATCCTCCTTCTGCTGGAAGAAGAAGAAAACCTGGGGCCAATCCCCTTTCGATTCTGCCCAATATGGGCAAATAGAGAAGGGTTTATGGAGACAATGAATAAGGCATGGTCCATCCATGTTCTTGGTTCACCCAGCTATGTGTGGGAGCAAAAGATAAAAGCCACCAAAGCAGCACTGAAACCATGGATAAAAAATCCCACATACTCCCCCACTACCCAATAAAAACAGAGCACAAAGAAGCTGATGGATCTGCAAATGGGCCTAGAGAAGCAAGTCATAACCAGCACAGAAATACACAACGAGCAAGAACAACAAACCAAAACCCTCTGGACTTTCAGAGAGGAGGAAGAATACTTGAGAATGTTGAGATTGCAACAAGATGATGGAACTTAGTGAAAAGAGTCGCCTTCACTAAGTGGGCCCGCAGGCTATTTTTGGTGCAAGTCTATTTTTAGAATATGTCTATTTTTAGACATATGGATCATGTCTATGGATTGCAGGTTGCTGTTTATGGATGATTGATAAAGTTGGAAAAAATAGATGGACTTCTATTTTTAGACCACAGCGGAGTGACACCACAGCGGAGTGACTGCTCAGTCTAAATATAGAACAGTCAAATATTATTAGCTCATAATAATATTTAGACTATAAATTTTGTCTTATTCTCTTGGAGCACTTCAGGATGAGCTACGGATGTGGTACATGCAGATCCCAGAAGGAAATACGTGGTTACCTATGGGATGACTAATATTTGCATGCAGGACTTCAGTTAGAACTCAAGTGAGTTGAGTTAGTGGACTGGAGGTGCAGTTGATGGAGTTGTGTTTAGCTTAGCTTTGTTAAACTGGTTGTATTTAGTCTAACTGGCAAATAGACTAGAGATGAGTTGGGTGAATTAGTTATTA